>JBBPTP010000147.1:0-13827 GCA_038094195.1 Pulveroboletus aff. carminiporus | reverse complement strand
ATGGGTTTGTTGAACATTTTGTATGCTTCGAGTTGCATACCTATTGTCTTTATTTCATATAAGGTTTGGTCAACGTTTTGCCTTCATCGACCCTTGAATAGTTCCAGTCTTATTTCTGGATTGATCACGTTTTCCAGCAGGTAGACTCCGTGGCTTTGGTCCACCCCTGATTGGTAATAGAGTTTTCTCCATCTGACAATGAATGCCAGGATGGAGCTGCTTCCTTGTATGCATTTGGCAATTTCTTTCTTTGCCTAGTCTTTTTGTAATTGTGGGCAAAAAAGCCCTTTGATTTTCACAACCAGAGAATCCCAATCATCGATTAGGCTTTTTCCGGCTATGAGCTTCTGCAGTTCTACTTCTGCATAGAAACTTCCTTTTTCACCTTTAAGGCAAGATAAGACTGCATACGCCCAATTTTTCCCATGGGGTTCCAGTGCCCATCTAATTTATTCTTGGTCATGAACTGTTTTAGGTTACAGTCCATCCACGCCTTCATCTTTGTCCACTATTCTTTGAACTTCGCCAGGCTACCATCGTAGGTGCCTGAGTCTGAGAATATTTCAACCTTGGAGGTGCTTCCCATCTGTGGTCCTATTGCAGTGGCATTTCCTCCTGTTGTCCAAGTATATACTCCCATTAACTCTCATGTGCATTGGTCTGCCTGTTCTGCATTTTCTTTGGCAGTTTCTAACTGCGTTTCCGCTCTTGTAAGAGCGTCTTGTAGTGTGAAACATTCATTTTCCATTGCTGCGATCCTTTCCACAGCATTCTGGAACGAAGCCAACAAGTTGGCCCAGTTCTCTGCATTTAATTCTGGTACTTGTGCCATGGTAGATACTTTAGTAAGGGTACTTTCTCAATCTTTGTAGGTAAGAGCGAGGGCATAGGTAAGGGTGAAATAAGATGTCGTAGTTGTCCATCCTAACTTTGCTATAGTTGTACCAATATACTTTCTTGGTACACTTGCGTCTTATATGTTTGGGTGAGATCTCTCTGACCCGGCCTTCTTCTAACTCTATGGGTAAAAACTCCCTCGCTACTTGGGTGGGTATGCCTAGTAGCCACTCATCGATGAATCCAAAGTCCAGCTCTGGAGTGACTAGCTCCAAAGGATTTGCTGAAGAAAGGGGAGATGTACTGTGAGAGGTGAAGATTTCTTCTAGCAACCTCTGAGCTTGGTCAAGGTGCTCTGCGATGTGGTTGACGGACACAATTAGCTGCTCCACTCCGTGCCCAGTTGACATGGCTGAGTAACTTTCTAACGAGGAGTTTGGCACTTAGCCAAGCACGTGAGACTCTGTACACTACTTGAAGTGAAGCTAGAAAGTAATAGCTCTTGAATATGTACTTGCAAGCGAGACCATTGTCGGGCTTGAGGGAATCAAGTTCTAATGAAACAACTACAAACTAATGAACAACCCTATACAGGATTGCTAGTCATCGAAGTCAAAAGAGATGAGAATGAGAAAGAATAGATGGGTCAAATCAAGGAACTCCCCACTTTGTAGTGATGAGTATCGAAAGAACTTGATTGGAGACTTTGCATCAAAGTCCTAGGTTTATATACTACATGGGGTTTGTATGTATTTGTACATATTTATGTATGTAAATAGTTCTTATTTGGAGACATATATCCATATGGGATAATTGTAAGGCTGTACTTAATGTCCATGCATAGGCTTGTGGCGTATCTTTGTAATTGTCGGGAATTAATAACATGACGTTCACACGTTGTGTGGCGAAATGGAAGTTCAGAAGCATGTTGGACACGTTGTCCATTATTATTGTGAGAATAGAAGTCAAGGGACTTCTAGACGGAGATGAAAGAGAATTGTGACTTAATGAGAGTGTGGGTCAAGGGTTCGTTACCCTTGATGTGTGACTTGACTTGAAGAAATAAAATGATTGTGCTTAGTAAGCCACTTAGTCAGCTGCTTAGTCATTGGTTCATTGTGAAAAGATTAAGTCCTGAAGGACATGGTATTGCGATAGGCAGCATTTGTAACAGTAAGAAAGAGATGATAGCAACAGCAGATAAGATGAAAAGGAGTGTAACACATGCAATATCCTAGCATAGCATATCTTAGATGTAGCATATACTTGTACAAACTATAGAATAGTATATAAGGAATGCCTCCAGCTCTAGAGGACACTAGTCTTGTCCTCTTGAAGTTTCCTACTTGCTAGAAGGTTCAGGCTCACCACTATTGTTCTATTGCTCAAACAGCTGATCCTTCAGTGGATTAGTTGTTTCAGGTGGTAGTTTCAATGATTTGTTTGCCTGTACTGAGTTTAACTGGAATTCAGAGGGTTCTTTCATTTTGAAGTGCTACTAGTACATGGGCAAGATTAAGAGAAGGAGACATTGAGCTTTCTTCTCTTTTCAAAAATCCTAGTCATCCTTTGAAATGGAAGTGATGACTTCTTCCTCCTGTTCTTTGTAGCAGATTTGAAGTGTTTGGAGAATTTCATCAGCAGCCCTTCTCTTTCCTTTCAGAGAACTGGCATAGATGTCAAGCAGAGATGGTTTGACAGAGATAAAGATGGACTTGATGGTTTCTGTTGTTTGGATCTGAGTAGGTTGCCTTACAGATATGATGGAGGAAGTGGAGAAGGTCCAACATTCTTGGACAAAGTGTCTAGACTTGCAACATTTGAAACATCAGTTCTCCCAGATGCATTTGGCTCTTTCTTCCAGAATAAGTTTTAGTGGAAATGATCTAGTGGTGATGGCATCTACATCCATTGCATTGAAGTCCCTTTCTGCTTTCTGAAATAGATAGAAGGTGGGGTGTTTGAAACCTCCCATAAGAGATTGAGCTTTCTGGTAGTTTGAGTCATATTCATGGACTTTCTTGTATCATCCAGCAACTGTGGTCAGCAGGGTTGGCATGTCCATGATCTTCTTGATTAATCTGAAGGGTATTTCTTAAGCAAAGAATTTGATCAGGACAGAATGGCAGCATGGTTCTGGAACTGGAAAATATACAAGGCAAGGTCCATCTTCTTATTATTTTCATCTTTTTCTCCTACTCTCATATTGATCATCTAGAAGAGGAAGTCTTGGACTGAGTTGATATGTTTGAATTGGTTTTTGAATAAGGTGATGAAGTCAGTCTAGGTTCCTAGGATAATAGTAGTTCTAGAGATGGCCTTTTCTCTGAAGGTGTTGATCTAGTGGGAGACAGGCCCTTTAGTCATGTATGAGAGGGTGAAGGTAACCTTCTTCTCATTAGAGTTGTATACATCTTTATTGGTATTCAGATAAAGGACCACAGATTTAATCCATGAGAGGCTGTTTTTATATAAGCCATCATATGCAGGAGGAGGATTGAGCCTGAGCTCTGCTGGCTTTAACATGGTGGACATAGGTGAGGTTGATCAAAGAGGACTAGGTGGTGGCAAAGGACTAGAAGGTCTGAATGTAGCTGGACTAGATGACTGGAATTTGATGTCTGAGAGAGATGGAGACCTTAGAAGGTTTAAAGAAGCAAACTGGAAAGTAAGAAGTGACAAGGACAAAGTGATATAACAGAGTTAACTGGAGTGGATGATCTAGTGATATGATGTCTGGATGTTTCTGGAGGTTGGACTGGAGTTGGCTGGGAATATTCTTTCTCTTTGTTGAGAGATGGTCTAAAAGATCTTCTGGACATAATAGTTAATTCTAGGAATGTCCTGCTTCTAAATAGAAGGAATGAGGGGAGATTCTTGACCTTTTGTTATGCTGATCTGACATACAAGACTGGAACAACTAGTGTTGGATTACACTAGCAAAGGTTTGGGCTAGAACTAAAGTGAGCCTGCTTAAATAAGCAGCTCAGATTCCAACAGAGGTTTTTAGAAGGGTGGTGTTACAATTTTATACCTCCATTTGCACCTACTGCTTATATCTTTCTCCACTCAGACAATCTGCTTCGAAATCCTTTAGTCTGGACATATATCGTTTCTTCTTTGTTTATCTTCTTTTGCTCCAAAACTCCTGATCCTCTAAGACTGCTTCCCTTTCTATCCTTCTATTCCCAATGGTCAGAGTCCTGTAATGTGTGTGTGATGGCATTGGACTAACTCTCCCAAATCTGATTCTCTTTATATCAGATTCATAATCCTGCTTACCATAATTGTTTCATCTTGTTCTCTGATATTCTGCTCTCTTTCTTAAATAATCAAAATCACCAATCACTACTTAAAGGCTGCACTTTTGTAGTAGTTATGCATTCTCGACCTTCTGCAATATACCTGGTTGCCTCTCTGTTCAGTTTGTGCCCTTTTGTCTATACTGCTGTGAGAATCCAAGCTGTCTCTCTGACAGACTTGCCTTAGTCTTAGCTCGGGCCTTTGCTAGCATACCCTGCTAGCTGTTCCCACCTTGTATATTGTCTCAATGTAACAAAAGGTTGAGAATCTCCCCTTGTCCCTTCTATTCAGGAGCAGAACATTCCCAGAATCTATCATGTCCAGAAGATCATTCAGACCACCTCTTGATGAAGAGGAAGAACTCTCCCAGGTGTCTCCAGTCCAATTTCCAGAACATTCCAGGTGTCATATTGCCAGAACATCATCTCCAGTTAACCCAGTCATAATACATCGTCCTCGTCATAACCCTCTGCTCCTCATCTCCCAGTTTACTTCAATAAATCTTCCCAGATCTCTATCTCCTCAAGACATTGAGTTTCATTCACCCAGCCCACCTGCATCTGGATCTCCCAGTCTTAGTCCTTCACCACCTCCCAGTTCCTCTTGTACCACTACTTCCATGTCCACCATGTCCAAACCTGCTAAGCTTAAACTCAATCCCTCTCCTACCTACGATGGCTCATATGAAAACAGCCTTTCTTGAATAAACTCCATTGTCCTTTATCTGAACACCAACAAGGACATCTACAACTCTGATGAAAAGAAAGTTGCATTCACCCTCTCTTATATGACCAAGGGTCCTGCCTTCCACTGGGCTAACACCTTTCATGAAAAAGCTATATCTGGAACCACTCACCCAAGGAACCTGGATGGACTTCATCACCTCATTCAAGGACCAGTTCAAACATATCAACTTGGTCCAAGATTCCCTCTCATGGATGATCAACATGTGAGTAGGAGAGAAAGATGAAAACAACAAGAAAATGGACCTTGCATCATATATTTCCCAGTTCCAGAACTATGCCACCACCTCCAAAGTCTCTGATGATTCAGTCCTGATCAAGTTCTTTGCATGAGGAATCCCCTCCAGACTAACCAAGAAAGTCATGGATATGTCCGTCCCCCTGACCACTGTAGCTGAATGGTACAAAAAGCTACACAAGTATGACTCCAACTACAAGGAAGCCCAGTCCTTCATGGGGGGATTCAAATGCTCTACCTTTTACCCATTCCAGAGAGAAAGAGATCCCAATGTGATGGACATAGATGCTGTCACTATCAAAACTTTCCTACCCAAGCTCACTCCTGATGAAAGTGCAAAATGCATTCAGGAAAATCAATGTTTTAAATGTTACAAATCTGGACACTCAGCCAGAGAGTATCAGACCTTCTCCACTTCCACCATTATTCCCACCAAACAACCAGCTCAAATCTGGACCACTGAAACTATCCAGACCACCTTCACCCCCACTCCAGCTAAACCATCCCCACTCGATGCCTATGTTATCTTCCTAAAAGGAAAGGAAAGGACTATCAATGAAATTCTCCAGACCCTTCAGATCTGCTATGAAGAATAAGAGGAGGAAGTTGTTGCTACAATCTCTAAGGACGACTCAGATTTTTAAAAAGAGAAGGATGCCTAATGTCTCCTTCTCTCGACCTTGCCCATGTACTCATAGCTCTACAGAATGAAAGAACTCTTCGAATTCCAGTAAAACTTAGCACAGGCAAACAAATCATTGAAACTACCACTCTCATTGATTCCAGAGCTACTGGAAACTTCATCGATTAGGGACTTGTTTCCAACCATTGGTTCCCCAGATGACAACTTCCCAATCTGATCATGGCTCATAATGTGGATGAATCTTCCAATGCCAATGGGTCTATCAAATGAAAGGCCTACACAGGATTAACCATCGGACAACACACAGAATGACTTGAACTTATGATTGTCAGACTAAAGAAACCACAAATTATTCTCAGAATGCTATGATTAAAGAAATGAAACTCAAACATCAATTGGTCCAACAATACCATCACCATCCCTCAAACTACTAGACTTGGCAGAAACCAGAAGGAAGCAATCCAAACTGCTCAACTCAGAAAGGGTCCAATCTGGATTGATGCATCTCTTTGTGAGTACCTCCCCAGAAAGGATAGAGCTGAAGAAGATATCAGGAAAACCACACTTTCAACTGAAATTGCTCAGAAACAACAAGTCCAGGATGTCGTCATCCCCAACTGGTGCAAAGATTTCAAAGATGTGTTCTCCAAAGCAACATTTAATGAACTCCCACCTCACCAACCTTATGACCACATGGTTGAACTTAAATCATCTTTTATTCCAAAAATTGCCAAAGTTTATTCAATGAACCCAGCAGAACATGAAATGTGCAAAAAGTTCATTGATGAACATCTCAAGACCAGTCGCATTGTTCCCTCGAAATCACTACAAGCTGCCCCCTTCTTCTTTGTCCCCAAAAAGGATGGTTCTCTTCAATCATGCCAGGATTACCGATACCTCAACTCCCACACTATCCAAAATGCCTACCCTCTTCCTTTGATTGCTGACCTCATTGACAACATGAAGGACTCCATCATCTTCACCAAGTTTGACATTCGATGGAGGTATAACAATATACAGATCAAGGAAGAGGACCAGTGAAAAATGGCTTTTATCACTCCTTTTGGACTCTTCAAACCTATGGTACTATTCTTTGGTCATAGCAATGCACCCCCCACCTTCCAGGCCTTCATGAACTACATCTTTGCAGACATGATATCAGAACAATGGCTCAAGATTTACATGAATGACTTAGGACTACATACCAAGGACAACATCAACCTTCATCATGAAAGAACCAGGTGGATGCTCCAAAGATTATGAGAACATGGACTATCACTGAAACCAACCAAATGTGTCTTTGACACCCCAACAATGAACTTCTTGGGCATCATCATCGGACAAGGAAAGGCACAGATGGACCCAGACAAACTATCAGCTATCCACACTTGGAAACCACCAACATCAGTAAAGAGAGTTTAGTCTTTCATGGAGTTTGTCAATTTCTACAGAAAATTCATTCCGGACTTCTCAAACATCATTGCCCCCCTTAACTTCCTCACCTGAAAGGAGCAGTCATGGCAATGAACCAATCTTCAACAATCTGCTTTCGATAAACTCCATAACATCTTTGCCTTGGCATCTGTTTTACATATTCCAGACACTATGAAACCCTTCACTCTTATGATCAATGCATCCCTCCTAGCAGCAGGTGTAGTTCTTATGCAATCAGATGAAAATGGAGACCTCCACCCTTGCACTTACTTCTCAAAGACATTTGCCCTAATTCAACACAACTATGACATCTATGACAGAGAGCTACTGGCCATCATTTTAGCCTTGGATGAATGGAAACATTACCTCCTTGACACCCCCCACCCAGTAATCATCATGACCAATCACAAGAATCTATCCTACATCAAAGACCTCCAGAAGTTATCTCACTGACAAGCATAATGGTCATTATTTCTACAGGACTTCGATATCCTGTGGCAAGTCACTCCTGAAACTAAAATGGGGCCAGCTGATGTCCTCTCTCGCAAGGATCACATTGACCACACAGACAACAACCTTGACATAGCTATCTGTCCAGAGCCAGTCATCATCCAAGCCTTAGATATTGCCCTCCAATGTCATATCCACACCTCATTCAGATCTGATCCATTAGTCCTTAAAGCCATCACTGCTCTGTCCAATGACACTCCACTCTTTCCTCAATCTAAACTCTCAGACTGGTCATTTGAGGATGGCCAGTTATACTTCAAACAACACCTCTACATTCCCCCAGAGGCCTGGCATGCCCTCATATAATCTATCCATGAAAATCCAACCACTGAACATGACAGACGATTCTGGACCAAAGCTACACTAGACAAGGACTTTTGGTGGCCCAGACTCTCCACATTCATTAATAACTTCATATCTGGATGTGCCACTTGTCAACAGAACAAGACCAATATCCACCCAACTATACCTCCCCTTAATCTGATCCCTTCCTCACACTCCCTTCTCTTCAAATAGATATCCATCGACCTTGTCACTGATTTATCTGCCTCCAGTGGATATGATTCACTTATGGTCATGGTAGACCATGGGCTTACAAAGAGGGTAATTCTCACCCCTTGTCTCAAAACCATTGATGCAGCTGGAGTTGCCCAACTTTTCCACAACTTTATATTCCAGAGGTTCGGACTATATGAAAGCATTATTTCGGATAGAGGTCCACAGTTCGTGTCTGCCTTTGCAAGAGAGCTAGCATGATTACTCAAGTACAACATCCAACTATCCATGGCTTACCATCCACAAACTGATGGATAAATGGAACAGACCAATCAAGAGGTCAAAACATATCTTCAGATCTTTTGCTCTAACCACCCTAAGAAATGGGCAGACTTCATTACCACCACTGAATTCCATCACAACTCCATTGCTCATAGCTCTACTAAACAATCCCCATTCTCCCTCATGTTTAGATATGAGCCTAGATCATTTCCTCCGATTGGAAAGATGTTTATCCCAGCACTAGAAGAAAGGCTAACTTCTCTCAACAAAGCAAGAACTGAAGCAAAAGCCACTTATGAATCTGCTCGCCTAGCCATGATACAACAATCTACTTCTTGATTCACTCCTTGGAAAGTAGGAGATAAGGTCTGGCTGGAAGCCACCAACCTCCACCTCAACCTACCATTCAGAAAACTTGCCTCCAAATGATACAGACCATTCGAGATCACCCAGGTCCTATCCCTGCTTACTTACCAGCTTAAACTACCACCCACATGGCACATTCATAAAGTATTCCATGCTTTGCTTCTATCCCCTTATCAGAAAACTGCTACACATGGCCCCAACTTCACCTAACCTCCCCCAGATCTCATAAACTCTGAAGAAGAATATGAGGTCGACCATATTAGGTCACATAAAGGCACTACCATGTGAAGACAGTACCTGACTGCATGGAAAGGATACCCCTCATTGGAGGATACATGGGAGCCTGAGTCGAACCTGAAATATGCACAGACCATCCTGTCTGCTTATAAGAAAGCTAATAACTTGAGGTAGAAGTTTGTCCAAGGAACTAAGATGGCATCTCTTCATGAGTATCCCCCTTGTATGCATCCAATTGCCCAATTCTACCTTGAAAATGTCATTGCCCCCTATTTTCTCCTGCTCCTCGTCTTCCTCTCAATCCCTATAATCCTCACCTTTGTGGTCACAGAACATATATCCAAAATGTTTACCTGTTTCATCTGCCACCACTCCCTATGCTACCATTCCACCCTACTAAACACCCTAGAACATGCCCTCCATTACCACACTGACATCATCACACACGAATTAGTCTGCTCCTTTCATGAAACTATCCGTGCCCAACGTTATCATTTTCTTTCCACTCCAAGTGACTTGTCAGTGGACTTTGACATTCCCCTTCATACAATTCTCTCCAACATCTCCAATCACATCCTAACTGCTCTCCACCACCATGGCCTATATGCATTTGTCAAACATATTCCCCCATACATCATCTATTCTACATTCCACAAAGTCTTTAATGTTATGACTCCCACCAAATGAGACCTATACATTCACCATTCAGATCTACTCATTAACCAGCAGCTTGATCTGGTTTCCATTTCCCCTCCTTCCTTGGCAGAATGACTCTTATCTCCTCCTGTCACTTCTGAGACCAGCAAAGCAGACTTAGACACCACTATCGACTCAATGTCCAATCAGATAGAAGAGAACATCCAGTCTGTTCAGTCCTTTCAGATTCCCCTTAGGTTTGGACTATCCATTCTATCATCTCCAACTCGAGTCCTCTCCCCAGTCATTCATCGACAACCTGCTTCTGCTCTCACAGAATGTTTCCGTTTTCATGTGTGAGGTCACTATTAGGAAGACTGCCCCCTCTACATCTGCCCTCACTGTCATCAATCTGCCCCCAGACACACTCAGACTACTTATTTGTGCATCCAATGCACTTTTTGTCAAAAGTGGGGCCACATGAATCGCTTCTGTCCTCAGTGAATCTGTAGACTTTGCAATGAAGGTGGGCACATTGCAGATGACTGTATCTTTACAGTTGTTACCCCAGATCAAGCACAAGACATTTATGGAGCTCATCACTCCCCCTCTCCCTCCTAGGCTGTGGATGTCCACTATTGAAGCAGACTTGGTGTTCATTGAACCTGGGGTTCAATTGTACAAAGGGAGTAATGTTACAATTTTATACCTTCATTCACACCTACTGCTTGTATCTTTCTCCACTCAGACAATCCACTTTGGAATCCTTCAGTCCAGATGTATGTCATTTTTTCTTTGTTTATCTCCTTTTGCTCCAAAACTCCTGATCCTCTAAGACCACTTCTCTTTCTACCCTTCTATTCCTGATGGTCAGAGTCCTGTAATGTGTGTGCAATGGCATCAGACTAACTCTTCCAAATCTGGTTCTCTTTATATTGGATTCATAATCCTGCTTACTATAATTGTTCTATCTTGTTCTCTGATATTCTGCTCCCTTTCTTACATAATCAAAATCACCAATCACTACTTAAAGGCTGCACTTTTATAGTAGTTATGCATTTTTGACCTTCTGCAATCTACCTGGTTGCCTCTCTGTTCAGTTTATGCCCTCTTGTCTATACCACTGTGAGAATTCAAGCTGTCTCTCTAACAGACTTGCCTTAGTCTTAGCTTGGGCCTTTGCTAGCATACCCTGCTAGCTGTCCCTGCTTTGTACATCATCTTGATGTAACAGGTGGATGGATTATAGAAGGTTGAGAATGGAGAGACAAGACATCCTGATTACAAGGTTTAAATAGTAAACAGTAACAACACTGACCTAAGAGTTCAATGGAATATGATGGAATGAGATAGAATGAAATAACTAAGTATGAATTATGAATCTAGCATAGAGAGAATCAGATTTGAAAGATAGCATCTGTGAATATCACATGAATGACTAGTATAGGACTCTGACTGATTGAAGCAGAAATCAGAATAGAACAGCCTAGAGAGAAATGATGAAAGGATAAAAAGAAGAAATGAAAACTAAGAGGTGCACCTAGTTGTTACAGGTGCACTCTATGCTATAGTGCATTACAATTACTGAAGCAACAAGCACTATGAATATGGACTATGGACTAAGATCACAGACACTCTTAAGTTTTATCTTATCAGTACCAGACTTACTGATTACTCTTTATTTTCACATCTTCACATGTGTACATAGTCACATATCACTTATTCACAACTTCACAATTATCACTCTTAATGGAGTCATGCTTTATGATCATCACAACCCCTATTTTTATGAGTCACGATCATAGATGAACCACACCTGATGCTTGAGGCATAAGGCTATGTCTTCCATTCTGCCACATCTATGCTTCTTATTCACATTAGATCCACACCTTATGTGTATGTTTATACTTCTCTTTCATTCTTACTTATTAGATACACATTGTAACATCATGGATGACACAGGATATCTCTAGATGAGGTATCTATAGATACAAACACTAGTAGAATATATATACGACCCATGTAGAACCAGGAAGACTCTAACCAAGTCTTCCTGGAGTTGTCCCCTCTATAAGCAGTATCCAGTCTGCTAGACCTCTAGTTCCCCTTGCCTAGGGTTATCACTACTATGGCAGAAGTTGCCTATGCATAAGAACATGCATATAAGAAGATCTGGACCACAGAAGGCTATACCTCTGTAGGCAGTCCATATATGAAGACACACAAGGATGTTGCACCTCTAAACTAAGGACCATAGTGGCAGTGCCATTATGGGAAGTCCATACAAGATATACAGGACTACTGTAGACATTACAGTATCAGTTCTTAGGAGTTTCCCCTATTCACAATAAGACTATTATCATCACTCCTCTATAAAGCAGTACCCAGTCTGCTAAAGACCTCTAGTTCCTAGCTTGTAAGCAAAGCTAGTCAAGTCAAGACTGCCTTGGTAAAGGATACCACAAGAGTAACAAGACACCTCTCTTGGACAACTACTATTGCCTCTTGATGGCTATGCCTCAGAGATTTAGGGTTGTTTCACCTAGTGCTGCATAGATATTCCAAATCATATTGTCTGTAGAGAGGATGATAGGAGGAGCAATTGTGGGTGAAGGCAGAGAAGTGTAACAATTTTCATTAAACTGACTAATAAAAGTAGTTAAAAATAAATGACTTACTTAGAGCACCAGTTTCAAATAATGGATAATAGTAGAACTTGTTCTTTACAGTATTTGATACTCTGCAACTCACAACATTATACATATAGATATATTAAACCTTACTTAACAGAACTTAACTTTATTTGTATGCTTTCATTTCATGCCTCATGCATTCCATTACTGCTATTCTTTACCCTATGGCTATGTGCTTCCATGCTTTTCTTCCATTTGATCTGCCATACCTCATGTTTATCTTACTTCTTTAATCTCCACTTCATAGCCTTATGGCTGTTTATGACTATATTTGGATAATGGACCAAATAGGGACAAACATGTACTTAGATATATAAGGATCCAAATTGACAACCAAGGGATCCTCAGTCAGATCCTCTTAGGTTTTCCCCTTCTTCCATCTGTCTCTAAGTCTAAGCCTTCTAGTGATAATCTGAAAGCTCTAGTAGCAATTAGGATTGTTTCAATTTGTTCCAGGCACCAGTGGAACAACATCTAGAACCAGGTACTCATGTGGGAATCTCCATTGAAAATGTCTATAATGCCACATGGTAAGAATGCCATGCTGAAAAGCATCTGAGTGATTTTTATGCAGATCTTCATAGAAATTTTGAATGGAAGAGGTTGTATTCAAGGCTGCTGCTGAAAATATGGGAAGTTGATTTGCCATGGGTGTTGGTGGAAACTGGATGAAGATGGATTGAGGATGAAGAGTGATGGATAGGGCAACTGGGTTGAAAGGGGCTTGGGCTGACAGGTAATATTTTGTTATTGTAAGCATTGATAGGTCTTATCAAAGAGTGTGGATTATGTAAGGTATGTGTACATATGTGTTGATACCACTTCTCTCCCCAAGTTGATACCACAACTTACACCTGCCATCCAACCAAGTCGAACCTTGTATGCACAACACTTCCTCTGGCCCACATTTTTTGGTCTACTCATGGAACTATTCTGACTGATGCACAAGCTACTTTGAGCGGTTGCGGGATGACCACGACCATGGGATTGTTTCGCCGATCTGCGGTGTGAGCTATATGATCATTTCAATTTCGTTCGGCGCTATGGCGCAATTAGCGCGTCCAAGTAGACTAGTCTAAGACAGGAATCAGCTCCTTTCAGCCTAGTGAGTGTGATGGTCTTTGTTGGCCGGGTGAGTCACACTTACAGAATGCATCATCTGCAGATTCGTAGTGGCAATAGCGTTAATGACGATCCTTTGGGTTCTCGTTTCCGGAAAGGATTCACCGCACACGGATTGATGACACGATGTATTATCTGGCCACGTCAACGACATGGAATCTAGACCCATCCTAACACATGGTGTGGAAATACCCATATGCATTGCTGGTTCCGATGTGATATACTGCCACGGAAGAACTCGGACGCTGTCTTGGTCAAGGAAAAGCACCGGGCTCTTTTCTAGAGGAC
>JBBPTP010000146.1:0-31861 GCA_038094195.1 Pulveroboletus aff. carminiporus | reverse complement strand
TAATTACATATATTCGTCCTTTATAGACGGGGCCGGAGACAGTACATCCACAATCCGCGATGGGAGGAAATACGCAAGACGTGGCTCAGCCATGGAATACCGACGGCCGTCGCGCGAAAGTTAGAGAGTACTATCGATAATGGTGGATGGGAGATGTTGTAAGGATGGTGGTCTGCTGTTGCATGTACCATGGGGAGCTTCGAAGCACACTCTACACTCGTATCGCTACTTATCTCTTGCATTGGGTAGTCATTGTCTGTCTTACATTCGTAGGATTGTGAATAGAAAAAGTCTGGACATGTGCAGTTCATTGTGTCGTCCTTGCGAACCGGTCTTCCACTAAGTTTCTCGCCACCATTCTGGTCTTCAATCACCCATAATGTGTTGCCAACAAGAGTGGCAAGGCGCGATCTACTGGCCACAGCGCTAGCACTAGCAGCAGCGAGACACACTTGAATAGTGTTGCCGCGAGGCGAGGCGAATCGAATCGAAGTATTTTTTGTGTTGAATTCGACCCGCTTCATTGTGTCAAGTTTGGCCGAAGTGGGTCTAAGTTAGATTTCTCTTCCAATGCCTGGCGCAGAGCTAATAACATTAAGATTGAAAGTGGGAATAACTACGACAGGTATAGTAGATATTGTGGGGCGATACCAGTACTGATCACATATTACATGATGTCTTATCACATTACTAAAAAAGGAAACACCTCATCTCAGAGGACATTGTCGATATGCTCGTAGCACAACAATGTGCTATCTAGGTAGCAAATCAGAACAGAGGGAATGGTGAAATATATAATCAGGAGCAACATTGCCTCTAACAGTAGTCCGCATTGCTGGATAGCATGCCGCAGTAGGTGGTTTTGTAAAATAGGTCAGTAAACATAAGAAGTATTTATAGACTCATGAGGTGACCACCAATTAAAATATGGTTCAGAGAGGTATTATCATATGACTATAGGTTAACATCTGAGAACAAATAAACATGGTGTCTACTATTGAATTGTGCCGCAATAAAGCAATCTTTCAAAATAGCTAAGCTACTGATATCTAAGGGGGGATTGTAAATGACACAAAAGTGTCAGTGTATGAAATGTAGCTCTATATATGTTGAATATGCCCTCACAGTGCCGACAGTCCGGCGCTCCGCGCTGGCCCGCGGCACCCCAATCAACACTTTGCAGTAAGAAATATTGCAGAATTTATTGTGACTAATATTACCAAATAAGGCAACCCCTGCAGCAGTTCATGTGACCTTTATACTCTAACCTTCAAATGTAAAAAATTTCAGGGGGGTCAGAGGTCAGAAACCCTGTGCAATCTTCATTATAAAACTGTTGAACCAATGGTCCATTGGTTTCAGGTGCCAGCCAATAGTGCTATTGGCATGAAGCGCTAACAGGGCATCAGAGTTGATGTGGTCAACAGAGAAAATTTATCAACCATATTTGGACTCAGACTGTGGGAACTCACAACTGGATGTAGCTTGTAGGAGAAATAGCACTCTAGACAATGAATAACCAGCCAAGCAATGGTTAATCACAAAGGATGGCTGAGATTGGTCTATATTGATATAACCAGTCAGGTATGACTGACCTTTTGTATTGATTGATGCATCATGCAACCAATTATTGATAGTTACATACTCAGTCAGATATGACTGATGCATTGTGTGACTAGTAGCATAGTCAGTCAGGTGTGACTGACAATTAGTAATGACTGATACATTATAGACTGACTATTAGCAGTAGTAGTGCAGTCAATCAGGTATGATTGACAATTAGTAATGACTGACACTGTAATCGGCCATTGCTAGGGTCAGGTCAAGTCACAAAGTAGCAAGTATCTACAAATGTTACATAGAATTACTAGAAATAAAGGATGAAGATTGGACTAACTCTGGTAAATATCTCATCTACCTCTAGGACCATATATATTGTTCAAATAAATTGATAGCTGCCACTAGCCTTTTCAATTGTGTTCTTCTCATATATATAACATTAGGAGAGTGCATTGTAAGCATCAGAATAGTGTCTGTATTTTTTTTGATCACCACATTCCATCTACCTCTATGATCATATGTTGTTTAAATAAATCAGCAGTTGCTACCAGCCTCTCCAAATATGTTTTTCCAATGTATATAACATCAGGAGAGTGTGATCCAATCATTAGAACAGCTTCTATATTTTTTTTGACCATCACATTCTATCTGTCTCTAGTCATACAATTTTCTTCTTCAAATAAATCAGAGCTACATGCCAGCAACATTTCAAGTATCTTCCTGGGGGTTTCAAAGCTCTCTGAATCAATTGGGAATGGTTTCAAGATCACCAGATTTTTTTTTCACACGATATTTTACCTTCTCCCCCTTCTACCCATTTTGCTCATAACAATTTATTCCGACCACCGTTTTCTTAGAAATTTGATTTGGAGCATCCTAGTGGGTCTATCTATGTCCTCCTATTTTTATTTCCCTCAAATTTTGGTCGGCCAGTTGTAATTATAATTACTCCAGACTCTATATGGTGGTCATGATCTGGCATCAGATTGTGCTGACCTAGTCAAAGCTAGACAACATAAAGTATGGCATTGGTGAGATAATGACAAGGATTTTTAAATAGATTAGTGGTTGATGTACTCACACAAAAAAAGTAGATTGTAGTATTGTTTGGCCTTGTTTGTCCAAATATCAATTTGGGAAGGTGATGGTTTAGGTTCAAGGGCAGTTCAAACACAGCCATCAAAGATATAAATTCTAAAGATCATGATCATGTGACGTTTACATGTCTCTACTAGTGCTGTCTGACAAAGGTCCTGATCTTCTTTAATTTCCAAGTCTATCTCCATCCCCTCCTCATATAGCTCATCTGCTTCTTCTTTTAGTAATCCTTGGCTATTTAGATATGTATCTACCATAATGCTATAATGATTTCTCAGTCATCCAAGCTCTTCTGTATAGTGTTCTATAAACTAACTCTCCTTTGGTCACCAACTCCTTTCTATGTACATGGTTCACTCTTCTTCTGTCTCATTGTATTTTCAATCAGTAACTCTGCCTTTTCTTTTTGATTGCATGATATGTATCATTCTTGTTTTTTGTGTCTCAAGATTTATGACCTCATGTTGCATCATCTGATGTCAGATTGTGTCCATGACTCTTGTCCTTATTTGAAAGTAACTTCAGTGGCTGTTAGATGATTTCATCCCAATTTGGAAGTGAGTCCAGTGGCTATGAGGTGATTCCATCCATATTTGAAAGTAACTCTGTGACTGTGATGTAACAACTACCTTATTTGAAAATTAATGTTGGTCAGAAAGCACTATCTAGCATTAGATCATGCCATTTTGAAGAGAGCAAGCCCAAGGCGAGTCCAGGTGAGTTCGTGGGAAAGAGCAAGTGTAGGAAGTGCCACAGAGTCTGGCACCAGGAGGAGATTATTAAGGTGCATTATAAAAATAGTAGAATGGAATTTGTGAAATTAAGCACTTTTGTATGTTATAAAATTGCTTGATTTTTACAATTCTGAAATAGAATATAGAATGAGCAACTTTTATATGTTCAAAATTGTACTGATTGTGCTCATTTAACATAGACAATTTGTTGCTCATGATCATATATAGTAGAATAGACATTTATAAAATCAAGCAACTTTGTATATTATAAAGTTGCTTGATTCTCAAATATATTCTTAAATACATACATGCGCAATTTTCATATGTTCAAAATTGCGCTGATTCTAGATGTTTTATTATTGATAAGTTATAAATATTTCATATATCATCAATTCAAGCAACTTTATATGGTGTAAAGTTGCTTGATATATATTGATTGCTGGTGTCCGCAACTTTGAATACATTAAAGTTGCGCAGTTGCATGCTTATAGTGATAACTGAACCTTCATTGAACCCTAACTACATTATAAAAAAGTATTAGAATTAGGTTCCATTTCAACTCTGCTAGCTTGCTTTATCTCGTCCAACAGACCTGGAGGCATTCATGCTCGAACAGTCTCGCACAGGATTTAAACATGGATGTAAGACTATTATGTCGGCAGCACATGAGCACGACCTACGATGAAAGTTATGCATGTAATGACGACAACAGAAGACAGTGACTAAAGTGCAAGGACGGATCAAGTGATGGAGAAAGAAAATGGAAAATGACAATGTGATGTAAGGATAAGGTTAATGGTACGATGCTGAAAATGCAAATCACGTCACGAGAGAGAAAACAGGTAGCACAAGGGCTTGAATCCAACCGTCCGTATGAGTATTGATATCCAAGATTGCGAGCAAACGAGATTGGGATACGTTGCAGGTGTCGTTTGTTCGTTAAAGAAAAGCCATGGCGTTCATGCAGGTCGCCACTCCGTGTTTGGTCTGTCAACCATATGTGACGTGTCAGCCCAGATTGACGGTACTCGCTCGCCTGAATCAGACGTTCCTGCGATCGTCGCCGGCGCAGTAATGAAAGACTGCGCTGCGGTGCTGATATCCGGTCGACTCTCGACACCTCCGGGTGTCGGGATGGGGATTCCCGTCCTCTCAGCCTCGCGCTCTCGCTCTCGCGATTCTTGACGAGTCGTTAATCGTGAAGTCGTAGCCTCAGATGGCGCTGAGATAGACACGTTCGAAGCAGTCGGGCGCAGGCCCTGGGACGACGCCTGGCGCATAGGTGACAACATTGGCTGTCCAAACGTGTAGTTTTCATGACTACTACTGGCATGCGAAGCGCTGCCGGAATGAGAACGTGAGTCAGACGTGTAGACCATGTCTTCCTCGAGCCTTGCCCTCGATGAGTCAGCCCGGGTACGCATCGACTGTACAAGCTCGACCGACGATCGTGACGCGTTCCCCAGACTTTGAATAAGCGACTGCGTGCGCGAGCGGACCGCAGAGCCAGCTCTAGACCGCGAAGATACCGAGTTCGACCGCGATTGCGAGCTAGATTGGTCGCTGCGGCGCCCGCGTCGACGTCGGCTACTCACGTTGGACGAACGTGGGCTGCGTTGGGGAACGCCCAGTAGACCTACGCTGTCTTCACCTTCTGCCGCTTCATGCGGCCCTTCCGGTTCTGGTTGCTCCATCATCTGGGGCTCTTCTTCGGCATCATCCAACTCTTCGTCCGCGTCCTCACTCAAGAAAGACTCGTAGCCACCTGGCATGTGGTCGGTGGTCTCACTATCAGTGCGAATCCGAGGAGGGACCCGCCCTGGGAACATGACCGGCGAAGGAGAGGATGGGAATGTAGGCATGGTTCCAGCACGAGCACGTCCTCGACCAGGTTGAGGATGACGGGGGGGCAGGGGAATCGGACTACCATAACCGGACGTGGGGCTTGACATCACAGAGCCACTCATTGCATGCGACATGGGCGATCCGGATGATGTATCTTGGTTCCCGGTTGACTGTGTGGATCGCGAATGCGCAGAACGCGAATTCGACGAGGGCGATGTATCCGATTGAGGGATGGAGTGTGTCATAGCGCTCGAGGAAACGGATGCGCCACGAGCGTGTGGGCGGCGAAATTGGAAAGGATAGCGGGAGCTGATAGGCTGACCCAAACTAGACATGGAGCCAGAGGTACGTGGCTGGGCTTCACTGCTCTCCTCTACCTCTTCTCCTTCTTCTTCCTCCTCTTCCTCTTCCTCCTCATCTTCCTCTCTAGCTTCCTGCTCCGCTTGTTCGGCCCCCGAAGATCGTTGACGCTCGGAGCCGCTCGAGACTGGGGATCTGCGCTTTTCCTTTCGCGAGCCAGGGGAGGGAGGAAAGGGTATCTGATCCTTAGACGACACTTGAGCACCATATCCAGTGAACGGGTATGGTAATTTCATCAACGGCGCCGAGGGACCCGCAGTCTCTTGATCCACGGAGGACCGCTCCACCACCTTGGGAATAATATTCGACAGTTCAGGCACTGGAGAAGGCCCGATACCTGTCCCATCGTGCCTTCGCGGATGCGCAAATAAGCCCTCCGAAAGCGCACCTCGGCGTGCGGGTGTCGGAACAGAAGGTAAGCCTACAGCAGCTAACACCTGCTCAACCTCAAAAGTCGGTGCGGTCTGTAAACCTGGCAATTCTGCCCCTTCCGCTTCTTCTTTTTTGGCCACGGTCGTGCTCCACCGCGCAGGCGGTTTGACAGTAAGGCAGAAATCAAATGCTTCTTGGATACGCAGACGCGTGCACGTCCTCCAGCTCCAGGGAAGTGCGTCCGCATCGTCGGCAGCGCCGTCGCTGTAAACAGACAAGGTCTTTTCGTGTTCTTCTTCCTCCCATCTGTGACGGGGACCACAAAGTCCGGCGCAGCCTTGACCGCTCAAGATCCATAGACCGATCCTGGGTAGTTATGGAGTGAGCAAGACACCAGTGGAAGTGAGAGTATACATACCAGCTAATGAGGAGGACGAGGGCACGCCATGCTGTCCACGCAGCATTGGCGAACAGAACACCGCGGGCATAATCCGTCAACGTGCCATTAGACGCGCGGAAGAAGGTCGTATCTCGACCGTTGAAGCCAGCTTCGATCAAACCAACGTATTCCGGGTTCGCGGATGAGAACGACAGGAGTAAAGCAACACAGAGCCCTGCCCGAGGTAAGAGCAGCGCGACAGTGGGCAAGTTCTGTGAGTAAAACCAGAGCGTTTCGGCGAGACCATCACGGAGGCCACCACTTTCCCCAAAGAAGGCCGAGTACCGGATGTACTGCATGAAGCAAAAGTTCGTGTACGATGTCATACAGGTAAGGCTGAATCCCGAGGAAGAAAGATAAAGTGGAATGATGTGCGGCCGTTCTGGAACGATCTCAGTCGAAGATTTTCCACGATGACCGCGAGATGCACTTACTAACACGCCATCGACGATAAAAGGAGTAGACGAGTTCGTAAAGCACAAACACTATAATGATCCAAACCAACCAACAAGCTATATAAGCCGTCGCGCCTAGTGCCCAATTCTTTCCAGATCCCGACACGCCAGGTGCTGTCGGATTGGGGTACTCTGCGACCCTACCAGTCATGGAGTCATGGTGAGAACGGAATGAATTAGATGACATCAACGAACACGTACTGCAGCAACATAAATACGGCATTGAAGTCAAAAAAGGTTTGTAGAAGGATGTGATAAAACGTGAAGAAGGGAAACAAGTAAAAGTAGAGCTTGGCCAAAAGGGTTGGGTTTCGCAAGAGTTCGGGATGGAGACCGTTTGAATTGAATTTAGGACGAAGAGCACGATCTTGCGCACGGATCGCAGCATGGACCAATGTCGGGCTCATCCCAGCGGTCGTTGCGCGAGACCAGACCCGAGGGCGTAGCGGATTGCCGAACCGCGTCTGTTCTGTGATCTCGTGTTGATCCCGACCGGGCTGCGTGGCATCCTGAAGGCTGACTACACGAACCGAACGTGGAGTCGGCTTGCGACCGACGTTGAATGGTTCAACGGGGGTGAGCCCAGGCGTGTACTGTCCATTGGAGGAATGAATGGTGGATCCCGGGTCTGGTGGCGGAGGGCGCTTGGGAAGCCAGGAGGGATAACCTTCCGAACCTTCGGATACCCTGGGGTGAGTGGACGAAGATGGTTGCTCGGAGAGTTCACCCCGTTGGTCAGACGGTCCAGGGGACGCGCTCTTCGGGGAGTCGGAGGGACTACTGGGCTGAAGTCGTGACATCTCGTTAATGAAATGAGTTTATCGTGCAAAGAGGCAGTAAAATAAGCGAGCTCGTGAAAGCGTGGAGAGCGTCGGTGTCGCGTTCGGGAAGATGGTGTTTTTTGTCGTATTTTTTAAAGAGTAGAATAGAAATTACGAGTGCCAAAGAGGGCGAGAGTAAGAAGATAATGGGCCAGAGGCAGGAATTATTAGGGAGCCTCGTGCAGCACGATCGGTAGCCTCGTGTCTCTGACTTTCCGCAAGTGAACAGCAGAAAGATGAAGCAGGGAAAGGAAGGAGGACCCACGACAGAAACCAACACGCGACCGCCCTGAAAAAGCTCAACCCCCTGGAATCCCAAAAAGGAAGGCACACATGAACTGGTTCCGCTCACCATCAAATCAAGGTCCCGGTTACGGTAGCCTTTGGATAAAGATGGAGGTCCTGGAAAAATGACAGCATCAGTAACGAGAGGGCGCATCGCGCAGTGTGCACGTCGAACATCAACAGCAGCTACCCGCACTGCGGATGGCGACAATAAAAATGATCGCAGTTTGTGTGGATGGCAGTCGTAGTTCAAAAAGAGCCGTGCGTCCCTGTGTAACTCGCCAGCAAACGTTGCTAGGCATTTACAACAATGCCAGTGGATGAAAAACAAACACAACAATAATAACAGCATCTTTCATTCATACAATGGCGATCCAACCTTGTCCCCACGAATCCATGCGAGCCGCGTCACGTATCCCTCGAAGTAAAATGAAGGACGTCAGACCCCTCCCCGTATACAGCATCCCAATCAAATTCACTCTGCTGGTTCTCCTTACCAAATGCTTCCAGGAGTCTCGCAGCTTCTTCCGTTCCGTTCACGACAGGTCGTGCGTCCTCGCGAGTTTTCCCCTTGGCGCCCTGTCCATAGATACGCGATCCATCGCCGGAAAGGAATGTCCCAATTTGTCGGAACGTCAAACTAATACGTTCCCCATTCATGAACCGCTCTTCGGCGGACTTCAATTGTATCGGCCGCTTGTCGTGATTGACCGCGTGCAACCACCTAGCGTTGGTTTCCAGTCCCAACACGAACATCGAGTTGTGAGGGAGTGGGATTTTCTGCGACGGCCGAGGAACACCGCCTTGCGCTGCATTCTGCACACCGTCCCGCTTCAACCGCAGGGTCATGACGCGCTGTGCACCAATGCTGACGTTGACAACCTTGGACCCACGAACGACATCTATGGTCTTGTCCGAATGTTCTGATATGTAATCTGCCCCGCTTCGGTAACGCTGAATTAGGACATGGTTCACCGGGTGATCGAGCACCTTTTGCACATGCGTCCGAATTAGAGAGACCGTCGGGGAAAACGGTCGAAGTGCGGGGGACTCGTCGGCTGGATGCCGGTATATGGGAAAACTTAATTCAAGAGGAAGAAAAAAAGTTGAATATGATTCACGATCGGTCGTAACGAGCCTTTTGTTTCGCTCACCTTCCGTCCGCAGCGACCTCCCCCTCTACTGCCACCAGTCGTGGCACTTCACCGCCTCAATGCGTGAATGTCGTACGACATAAGTGCATGTGGATACGTGTAAGCGCCGGACATACCTCGGTGATGCATGACGTTCCATGCCACCTCCTTCCTCATATTCTCAAACGCAACGTCCGCCAAATCCGGTGGAAGAACACCCAAGACGAGACCAGAATCACCCTCGCCGATTCTATCGCCTGCACCCAGGCTCGGCGGTGGTGCATTACGTGGCCTGTGTGAATCGAGTAGATCAATAAACCGAGATGCTGCCGCAAGAATTGGGTGGTTGCGCACATGCTACGTATTGGGGCGGTTACGAGTGAGAAAAGGGGCCCAGGGTCGGCGATGTTGAAACTATAGTCTTGCACGCCGTAGTCTGCAGGGGTTAAGGAGCTAAAACGTCTGCAATGGTCACTGCCAGCGAGTCGCAAGGCGGTTGCCTCGTGTCAACTTTACTCTTACCGACATTTTGGTTCTGTTCGCACACCTGGTCTCGTGTGTTGGTGGCAAAGTGATCCACGTTGTTTCTCGACCTTGAATGTAGGACTCGAAAGTATATAATATGAACACGAGGTGCTGGCTCGCAGTGTCAAGGACGGGGCATCCTCAAAGAGGAAACTCAGCGGGTGAAAAGATTGATGCTATCAGTGCATAGCCACAACACAATGATGCCTCGAGGACACAACGTGTACCATTCAGAACACGATTTTCCAGGGCAGATGACACATCCAAACTTTCTACAACCCGCTACCGCGCTCATCAAGTTACTTTACACGAGGGCCGAAGCTATACAGGAATCAGGGACGACCAGCCGATCTCGCTTCCGTTTATGCATTACCTCGACAACGGACCACGACTTCGAACTCGGGCCCGCCACGTCAATACTTTGATACATATCAAGAACGATATCAGCAAAGGATAACCCGTCAGCTTTCAAGAACTGCATCGACACGTCAGCCTGAAGATATTATTCCAACCTCTGACCCGAACCCTCCGTAGTGGCGAACGACCGGTATGGACTACCTATCTTTGACGCTCTTCAACGTCGGATAGTGCGAAATTTGTTTTTTTGCCAATTGACCTCGAACTGACAGCACCTATTCGAACATGGCGACGGTCTTGTTGGTCATATTCGGCGCAAAATAAATGAATCTGATTCTGTGGCTAGATAGTATCTTGCCATATTCACTCTAGTCATCGTTCGTACGTTGAATCCAATACCGTAAAAGCCCCCTCGACCAGCTTCAGCAGCAAGAAGAATTAATATGATGTTTGTCCTGTGACACTGCATAAATCTGGATCGGAACTAAAGGGCACGTGCAGTACGTGGCCGAGGTCATGATCCTGGATGTGGCCACCACGCAAGGTCCAGGAGTGACCTGGGTTATACTCGTTCGCACTTAAGCATCCGCCTGCGGGGGGAGTCCAGAGCGTTGCCGACGCCCCAGCTTCGCGCAATCGGCAAGGCGTTTATCAAGAGCCTAGCTAAGCGACAGGAAAGAACGTCCACCGACAGACTCTACCCTACCCGCGCGTCGATGGTCCCGTTTCAAAACATGAACGTCTCGTAGTTGACTACCTCCAATGAACCGAGGTGCGATGCACATCAGTTATCATCGTACCAGTTTGTGATGACATCAGTGCCATTCGTAGTTGGATTGTCGGGAGGGTAACACACAGAGGGGGAGATGGCGGCGGAGCGCCCCAAGTACTACGATCACAGAGCACGTTCATGCCCACTGGTAAGAGGGTAAATTTACGTCTAACCTTGAAAGTGGATAGCGTCACATACATCATTCTCTGGGGTATTCAATTACTGCGTATTGTCAGCTTGAATCCGAGGTTCACCTCTTTGCACATTGCTCGAGTAACGTGCGCCGACTTACACTATAGCATAAACGAAATTACTTTCGCGAAGATGGACCAATGTTGCACAGCGCACCGCTCCGCAACTAAATACTAATTAACCACTCCAATCAGTCTAGTAGTTCGCGGCGCTGGCTTACCGAATGGAAGAAACAAGCTCGCTTGGCGAGACACACTTGATCTGACATTAATGTCGGAGACTTGGAGTGCATGTTCGAATTGTCAATACCACAGCAGTATTATAATCGAGTCTGTGATAAGGAAAATGGAATCGGGAACTGAAACGCGTATTACAAGAGGGTTGGATACATTACTGGTACAATGTTACCTACCTTTTCCCCTCCTCGATGCTACCCAAGAAATTACTGTTCATAAAAATCTGTACACTCTACATCCCGTGTACTTGGATCACTGGCAACAAACAATCAGAGAAGTATTGACCAGGGTGCATCGGTGCAGGCTACTCATGAAGTGTATCCTGGGTCAACGTTGTCCGCGAGTCAGGGGAGGAGACAGACGTCATGGGAAGGTGGCGCTGTAAAGAACGGCTGAATGCTCCTTGTGTTGGAAGGGGGGCGGGACGCGGTGGACTATCCGATGGATGTCCGGCCGGAAACTGTTGCGGTGGCTTGCCATTGACCAACGTCAAAGGAACGTGCGCAGGCGGGCTCGGAACGGATCGACTTCCCGATGTTGTTGAGTCCGCACCAATCGACAATCGTCTCTTCTTTAACTGGGGTGAGGCTTCGGGGTCATCCTCAGTTTTAGTGGCGTCGTTTGCAGCTCGTTTTTGGTACCGCGCTACGGCGGTATTACGAGAGCTACGAAGGACAGCAGCAAAGCGGGAGAGGCCACGGTTGACGAACTGAGGAACAAGCTGATCGGCGTTCACCCATTGGAACCTCGAGGTTGCTACCTCTCTTAGGTCATCCTTCTTAGGCTTGGTCAAATTGAGCGCTCTCCAAGGGTAATAGGGGCGGCCATCAAACTTCTCCAATGCCTCCCAATCTTTCTTCAGCCACCGGTGTCCATCTGTCTCTTCCGATACCCAACCAAGATCCAACAGTCTACGTAGTTGTCTTCCATTGAGAGGGTTTCTCTCGGGGTTGGGATTTTCGAGTACCGCCTCATAAACATGCCACCCGAGAATGGGATCAAATAATTCAGACGCGTGTTGCTCGATGGGAACGGTTTGTTCAAACGCAAAGTCGCGTACTTTGATACCTGATTGTTGGATGTCGGCGACAATTTCTTCTTGTGTGAGATCTGGGGGAATTATTTCTGTAGGCACGGGTGAGGGTGCAGAGTCGGGTTGTTCTGGGGCCTGAATAGCAAAGGGTACTACATTAGCAACGCTTGACAGGATGTGCCGACTGCGATACTTACGACATTATCCGCCGCCAGGGGAGGTTGAAGTACAGGCATGGGAACAGGAATATTCAACGAGCCCTCGCACTGCGTCTTTTGATTGTAGGAGGGCCCTTGGCTGGACTCTCGTGCGGCCAGCTGCCAGCATAAATACACTGAATGGGTACTATTGTTGTTGTTACCACCGCGCCAGTGGCCAAAGCGAAACACCAAATCGGGTAGAGGCAAGTCGCACCGGAAGGTAACACCTCAACGCCTCAGATGTGCGGAAAACCAGTGGCGTTTTTGTTTTCTTCGGCGAGGAGGATCTCCGAACGGAACACGGTCGAGTTGGGCGTCGGGTCAAACGACGTGGATGCCCGCAACAAGCTGAGTTGCTCTGTCGGTGTCTCCCGGCATACGCCGAAAAATAACACCAGTGCGAACAAAATTCGCTCCGCTTGGTCCGTTCTCCTATGCCATTGTCTCCCAATATCACACCGCGTAGCCGAGGGTTGTGCATGTACACTATCCAGCACCAGGCTGTATAACCAACCAGCGATAAAGTCGATTGATCGGCTGGTCGCCGGTCGCCGGGCACTAATCGACGAAGGTAAATGATTCCCGTGGGACGCTCTTATCTATTCTGGGTACGTTCCACGATGGTTATTATACTAGGGACCTATATACCAGTGTGAGGAACTATGGTAATCGAGCAACTTTTGCAATGGTCATGTTACCTTTACCACTAAGTCAGCTATGTCTGGACCAACTTGTGGAGTTCATGTCTCCAACTTTCGTATTGGATTCATGCAAGTACTAGTATTCAGAGTATTGACTTGAAACCGGCATATGCCGAGAAACGAAGACAAGTTTTGATCGTGTTTCTCGGGGTGCGACCATGAGCACACAAGACAAGCTGCTTGTACCCTTGCACGTGTCATATATACAGTCGCTCGGAAACGTGAGCACCTCGCTTTTGTTCTGCGACGTGTTATATACCATCACACAGAACAAAGATGATCTCGCTTATCATCTCACCGCGCATCTGCGGATGAACGCCATTTATTGGGGACTCACGGCACTATGCACTATGGGACACCAAGATGTACTCGACCGGAAAGAGATGATAGAGTATGTGATGAGCTGTTGGGACGAGGAGGCAGGTTTGTTCATCCTTCATTCATTCTTGTCCCGGTTTGATATGTCCCGCTCCGCTCCCTTTCCCTTCCACTTGTAACCCCAACCTAGGTGGCTTCGGCGCACACCCAGATCACGACGCACATATTCTGTCCACTTTGAGCGCGATCCAGATCCTCGTTACACAAGACTCGCTCGACAGATTGGACGTCGATCGCGTTGTTAAATGTGAGTTACCCACTCAGTACGGGGATCTTATTACAATCTATTCCAGTCATTGTGTCGCTTCAACAACCCTCGGGGGTATTCGCTGGAGATGCCTTTGGTGAAATCGACACTCGCTTCCTCTACATCGCCGTCAATGCGCTGTCCCTTCTCGGTCGTTTGGAGGCGATGGACGTCGAGCAAGCTGTCTCGTATATTCGTCAGTGTCGCAATTTTGACGGTGGGTATGGGGCGATCGCTGGTGCAGAAAGTCATGCTGCTCAAGGTGCGCGACAATAAACCACGCCCGGACAGTGTGCATTAAGCAAACCCACGTACCACCTCGCTCGCTTTTTGTGTTTCCTTTCCCAGTCTTTGTCTGTGTAGCTGCGCTCGCGATTCTCGACCGGTTAGACGAGGTCGATTCGGAGATGCTATGCTGGTGGCTGTCAGAGCGACAACTTCCAAATGGGGGACTAAATGGGCGCCCCGAAAAATTGCCAGACGTGAGACCAGTGGCCAAATTGCCTTCTCGTTGGAGATGCTCACTGACACCGCATCTGCATAGGTCTGCTATTCGTTTTGGGTGTTATCGGCGTTGTCAATATTGAACAAGATCAACTGGATTGACAGTGAGAAACTCATTGGGTTTATTCTCTCTGCTCAGGACCCAGAAACGGGTGGTATCGCTGACCGGCAGGGAGACATGGTGGACGTATTTCATACACACTTTGGAGTTGCAGGTGTGTCTAAGTGAATCTGACTGGCCCAGCTGTCTCAGTTGTTGAACGGGATACATGGTAGGTCTATCCCTCTTGGGGTACCCTGGTCTGGTAGATTTGGATCCGGTGTACTGCATGCCTGCAGGTATCATCGAAGCAAAAGGGCTCCGGAAAGGATGGAAAGCACTGCCGAGAAGGTTAGGATAACGGTGTGCTTCGTTTTGGTGATTGTAGCAGTATTGATGGTAGGGCAGTGTGCCCCCAATACGAATAAATGGAAGTTGGCTACGTCATCCCATCGCGTGATTGGACCAAGGGCTTTCTCCTTAGCCTCATATCCGACAAACATGATCCGGTGCCCGTGAATTCCTGTGCGAGAGGAATTGCTGTGGGGACTCCCATGAACTTTTGACGACAGAATCAGACATAGTAACCACTCCTGGAGATTAATGTTAGCACAAAGGTATGCATCGGGTGGGTGGTCTCTTTCGCGATTACTACAAACCATGATTGGCTGCCTCGGTGGATCGATGGACCTGCACTGTTCATGCGCGGCATACAATCGGTTATCGCAGAGCACTGGCACAGCGAGTAAAAGGTTAGAAGGTGGGCTCAATTTCGATAATTGCATGCATATCGGCCGATTACAAGGTAAGACGAAAGAATCCGGCAGCAAGGAACATCGCGACATTCAACCCGGATGTCCTAGTAATGGAGGTATCTTGGGCGGCGGAGACTACGAAATCTGATGGCAGTGTCGAGATCAGCGCTTCGCGCGGTATGAAAGGCATGCAATATGAGATGCTGTGGTGTTCTATGAAGAGGTCAGAATAGACCGGGTGAGTGTCAAGTACGAGTCGTACGAGTCGGAACGTCTGGTAGCCCAAACCTGGATTGGTCAGCCGCGTCAGCCATTCTTGCTGTCTTGAACCTGAAGGAAGCTTGCAATATTGCTTGCACGTTGCATCGCCGGCATTGGATCGAAAGAGAAGAGCACCGGTCTTGGCTGCGGATACGTCTAGCCAGTGTCGAGCTCACATCTTCAAGCACCGCCAATCAAGTGTTCGTACAGAACTAAGTGGATGATTGGCCATCGCCACTTGCGTTTCTTCATGATCTGGGGTCTCCACGATTTGTGAGGCCAGCACACAGAATTTGATGCAGTGCAAAGCCACGGTTAGGCTACTTCCCCTCCTCAGGCTTGCGATCATTCACTCAAACTCGTGCTCAGGGTTGCTCCAGCTGATAGGAGACCATGCACCGCGATTGTTGACTTGGAGAATTCTTTGTGTGCGCCAAGGCGTGACGATTCTACATAATGGACATCAGTAACATCATCGTCCTGGGCCCGGCTTTGTTGGTTTCCGCGGACGCGGGTATTCGATCACTGGCGACGTCTGTTTCCTGCCCCCAAGCACGTGTTCGAGTTGTGTTTGCCGCGGGTGTTTCCTTGAAGGCGCCTACTGTTCTCCAGCGCCAGTCACGAGCCGGTCCATTGACCTTGGATCCCACGACGAGCTCTGTTGTATCACCTAGGGTATTCAACTGAGTTTAAGAGACGGATCCTGGTTGTTCCAGCGCAGACCCACTGTGGCACGTGCCCGAAACTACTCGTTACTATTTCGGATACTGGCCGCCATGCTTCTTGCGCATGTCCGCACAACCTGGACCACGTCCAGTCCGTATTATTG
This sequence comes from Pulveroboletus aff. carminiporus, assembly GCA_038094195.1. NCBI lineage: Eukaryota > Fungi > Basidiomycota > Agaricomycetes > Boletales > Boletaceae > Pulveroboletus > Pulveroboletus aff. carminiporus. Next base: position 15,729 of record JBBPTP010000146.1, on the reverse strand, counting down.
CAATAAAGTCTGTCCTTTCCCTTAATTTCACTTGACATGCGCCCAGCTGACGTGATCTTCAGGCTTTTTCAACCTTCCGGTGCTCGGGAACCACGTACAAGTGGCAGTATGGAGGTCGCGCGGACTGTTATTTCATGATCCCCACACACCGTCGAAGCGTGGCAGGGAATGGACCGTGACGTTTTACCATGCACCCCGTCATCGCCCTTGGTCGCTTCGCTACCTGCCTTGGCTATGCCCGCCTCATGGTGGGAGATATCAAAACCCTTGCATGATACCGGCTTCTCCAACCCATTCTCTCCCTTTGTGTCCATTCCGTCCTTTGTACGGTACCCTCTGACAAGACTTACCGACATACTTCGCCGAGGCTTGACGATTCGATAATGGTATCCAAAGTTCTCGGTGTACTCATTCTCGCTCGGGGTGGGGATCGTTCAGAGTTCTTCCAAGATCCTTACAGCTATGAGCCTTCCTTCACCGAATCCACTCCTCTCGGTGCCGTACGTCGTGCCCATTTGCTTTTCTTCGATGCATGCTCACGTGTCGCGATGACAGGCCGAATCGTTCCAACTTGGCTCTTACCTCAAGTCGACTTACCTAGACTCATCTTCTCCGCTTCACATTCGTGACATGCCTCTTGACCCTTCTCATCCCATCCCTCCCAGTAAAGTCAACGTCCATGCGAAGTCAGGGGGTGAGGGCGTGGCGATCTTTGACTCCAGTATTGCATTGATGCAGGGGGTGTTCCCACCAACTCCACTTAATAAGATTGAGCTCGCCAACGGATCTACTGTCGCTTCCCCGCTCGGCGGTTATCAATACGTCCCCGTCGAGATGAACACAGAAGGGGGCGATCGCGTGCTCGAGCCCTGGACCAAGTGCAAGGTCCGCATGCCGCTCACCATTTCACGTGGCTGTGATATTAACAGTGTGTCCAGGCTTTCAAGAAGCACATTTCCGAAGTTTATGCTTCGGAGGAGTTCAAACAAACCGCCAAGGACGCAGAACACTTCTTCGGATCGATCCATGACTACATGTTTGGTAGACCTACGACACTTGTTGACATGGTAAGCTTCAGAATTGCCTCTGTTGGTGTCGGGTTCTAACTCTGCTTTTCGTTATAGTGGAATGTTCGTAGAGATTCCATTCCACTCTCTCATCTCTGATTCGCTGTGGCACAGGTATATGATTACCTTAATACACAACTTGTCCACAACCAGTCCTTTGCATTCCGTCTCCCGCCAACTTTGATCGAACAGGCACGCGGACTGGCGAACTATAAGGAAAATGCGGTTTTCTCTGACAAGGACCTTGGAGGCATTGGCAACAGTGAGTCTCGTGCGCATTTTCCCAGGCCGAACACCTCCATAACACGTGACATGCCTTCAGTCGCTGGACGTGCAATCCTTTCTCCGATCGTCAAGTCCCTCGAGCGAATTGCTTTTGACGATGACCCGCTTCGAATCTTGCTCATCGAGACCAGTTACCAACCATTCATCTCCCTCTTCTCCATGTTGAACGCACAGGGTCCCAATGGCCAACTTTCCGGAATTCGTGCGTATTCTCAGCATCTGTCGCCTTTTGTGTTGATGACCATTTGCAGCCAACTACGCTTCCGCTTTGTCGTTCGAAATACTACGTGGTCCCGCTCCCGAGTTCCGCGACTTTGTTCGCGTCAAATTCAAGAATGGTACTGACGATGCTGAATTCCAAACTCTGCACATCTTTGAGCACCCCGAACAACAGGTACCAGTGACCGAATTTATCTACCGGTTGGAGGTTCGTCACACCATATAGGCTCATGGACGTCACCCTACTCAGGTTTATACCTACACAGCATCACGTGGTCCCGCATGACAAATGGAGTTCCGCGTGCTCCACGAGTTGGTTCCCGTTCGGGTATGAAGCTACGATCACAAGTGGGGGTGCCTTGACGCCATTCTGGCTCGTTTTTATTTCTCTGCTCGCCTTTGGCGTGTTTGCGTTTGCAGCGTATCGAAGGTACGCACAAACGAGGCGTGCGAAGCGATACAACGCTATGAGGGACGACGAGGTTCGACCGTCTATGCATGGCTTGGTCGGTCCTAGAAGCTCACGAGATCTTTCCCAGGCCCAAGACTCTTTCGTCAACGAAAAGTCGCGCTTGCTTTCCTGAGTGCATCGTGTAGGGTATGACGATCGTCGCCAGATCAATCTTTGTGGCATGTTTCCTTTGTTTCTCTTCCGTGTGCATGTACTCTATTCCCATCAAATCGGGCTGTTCCTTGTTCCGCATCACTGGCATCGATTATATCCACATCCTTTCTTTACTTTTACTCTTTCTTCTCGTACTCGACATCGTCGGAGGGCATAACATATAGTACTGAGTACTTACGCCTGTAGTGGGTAGGTAGGTTTTCCTAGATTTATGAAAGGTACGATTTGCATCTTGATAGTGTGCAACGAACAGAGGCCTGCATCGCGGAGTGAAAGCATCGAAAACAAACGTTCAATGACTCCGCGAGGTGATGACAGTTGGAGAGGCCTCTAAACCGTATGCTGGTCCGAACTCTGCCGCCTACTACAAAATGGTGGGCATCAATGTGCATGCGCAACATACCGAGCCTGTGTCAGGTACGTTATAGAACAAATTCTTGCGGTGGTCGGGGTACAAGATGTCGACAGTCGATAAGAGAACTTGCTAGTCCCTGTCCTTCAGGACAACAAGAATGAACTGCAGGAAAATAAAGGGTGGTTCGGAACCATTTGGACGCGGATTAGATTGATATGTAATAATGATATGTTTCCGTCGGACTTCCAGTGAGGCCTCTTCGTAGATCATTAGTAATATTGTTGTTCAGGCCTCAGGATGGAAATCCAAGGCGTTACCATTGTGTATTCGGTTCACCAGTCTATTCGAAAGTCATTAGGGAAAATTTTACAATTCCGCACGTCTATTCTATGACGCCATGATAATCACCCTTTGCAGCACGGATCGCACCGTTCTTCCTCTTCACATTTTCCCGCCTCAAATACTCCCGGATGCCCTCAGGTATGGCCGGCACAACGTTGTACGAGCTTGCCACAGGCTCACCGAACCCTTCAAATACCTGGAAACCGATGCGTGTTGGTTCGCAGAAGAAATCATGGATCTACAAGACTTACCGGTACTACGCCTGTCCACACCCTGTTGATGAGTTCCTCATTCTGTACGTCTGATCGCTCATCATGTGGACCCTCCGCTCTTATCTTGGCACTCGCGCTCGCTATGCGCACTTTGAGGATTCGGGTACTCTGCATCTCTGCATTTGTCGGAGGGTTTCGGGTGGTTTCCCACCGTTGAGGTAGGACGCTGTTAGTGAGGAGGGTCATTGCCCAGAGCTTCTCGTCGACGTCCAAGACAACAGTTGCGGCACCATGAAGAACGGCCGAGCGATAGTTGTAGCTGTGGGAGAAGGGGCTTAGGGCAAGTACAAGGCCATCGACATGGGTTGCCGCGATGCACACAGGTAGTCCGTCCGATCCATTTTCGTTCAAATCGGACGAGATCTTCATGAGACGACTGGATACATGTCCTAGAACGTGTTCAGGATGATCAGGGAATGCGTACTCCAGCACACACACTGTGTGGGTTCTTACCATGCAGATAGCATACAGGCGAGTCGTCACTACCTTTGGGATAGAGGCCGATCTTACCGATCATGGGTAATATGATTGGCAAACGTTCCTGGGGATCGTTATAGGTACCAGAGGGTGACGGTGGAACGAAGGAAACGTGCACAACGGACGCAGTGTTGACGATGTCGTGTAGGGTTCCATGGTCATATGCCGCTGTCGATTGGTGTATGTAGTTAGTATTGCTTGGATGCTCCATATTTTGAATGATTGAAAGGAGTGCGAGAATCGTACCTCGTTTGTTCAACCTGTTCACGGTATTCCTCCGTTCTTTGGGATAGCTATCATCATCATCTGTATCCATGACTTGAGTGCTAGTTTAGAGAATAACCTAGGAATTTGGTCGAGCCCGGGGACTTTATATATGTGTGTCACGACGATCCGAGATATCCGACCGAGTCATAGTGGCTACATTGTTGGTTTCCCTTTTGTGGTACTCGGATGTAGATGCCCTGAAGGGAAACCCTGCATGAGGGTGCTCCCAACGGTGGAAATCACCGAATGCCTCACTCGAAAAGAGAATGATTAGCAACAAATCTGGCCATTACAGTCAAACCGCCAAAGTCATCATCGCTGTACAGCTAAGATTGATACAATCATAGTGGGAGAAGTATTTCATTAATAGGTAAGCCACTGACTCGAGATACAAAGAGATGTACAGACGTCTGTTACACCTTTGCACGCGCAATGACCAACCAAGGTGCGTAAGTCAACCTTGGCATAGCAAAATACGCTATCAAGGGGTAATACAACAAAGGCGCACCGTTGGGGTTGGTTCCATCTCGCCTTCATCAATGGCAAGAGACCGATCCGACTTTGCACAGCAAAACCAACTCGCAGTTGAATGTTCAATGGATACGGGGACGCTAGTTGTCCATATGTTTCAAGTACATCTCCGGTTTGGGTGAGACTTTTATGGCGAGCGCGACAGCTTCACTGCGGGTCGATGGACCATTGACTGGAAGTTGCTACGTGGGATCAGTGCTCCATGGAGGGAATATGGATTGCATCAAGTTCTCCAGAAGACCTTATTCAAGCGCGGAAATTGGTCTACGCATGGGGGATTAACCAAGGACGCTATGGATAAGAAAGCTCGATGTGAGCGATACACAGATGCCTGCCAAGGCGCTGGAACACGTTGTCACTGTTACGTGTATCAATTCAGGTTTGGCTCTTTGATTTCAAGGTCGCTGTGTGGACATGGATAGAGGCATAGAAGCGTCAGAACTGACATGATAGGTAGTAGTACACCTGAACTCTCGGGTCGCCGAGCAACGTGACACCATATCGATCACCTCTCAGTACTTCAGCACTGACTCACACTGCACTGTTCATACTTGAGCGTATGAGCCAACAGACATCCATGTCTGAAATAGGGAGTCACACCAACCCTTGGGACCACTAATCTGAAAATAAGTCAATGACCGAGCTGGGCGAGGAGTTAAAAAACCGATCATGGGAGTTTCGACCAGAAAAGGAGGTTCTTGGTGATGAACGTCGACCTAAGAGGGAACGACGTAATGGACGTTCTGAAACGCACTCGCTGAGCAGAACAGTGCGGCGGGATGGTAAATTAGATGGCTTGGCAACAGACAAATATAGCCTACTATGTCCGAGGTCGACGGAGATGCAGGCATTAGGCGCGGGGTGGCCACTGGGCGAGTCTGCTTTGGAAAGAGTTTGCTGGTCAGGAGAAGGGGTAGGAAGCTGGAAACCAACAGGATACATAGGAACGTCGTAGGATCCGTCAAGGACAGCGGAGTCGAGCGAGACTGACAGTGGCCATATGATGAATCATTGATAGGCAGACGGTGCGAGGCAGAGTATGCGGTGTTCGGTGTTGCCTAGGAGTGGAATGACCGACGACAAATGTATGATGGGCGGTCTCGTGGACCACGTGGACACAGCGCCGTCATGACCGCCCAAGCAGAATCGCTCGCGAAGAAGAGCAGGAGATTCCCACGTCGGGCGACAGTGCTCCCGCGAGGGTGGTAAAGCAAAATCTGAGCACCCACAGTCAACCGGGGCGAATCCGACGACGAGCAGCACCGAAAAGCCGAATAGCTGACCGCCAGTACGACGCAGGAACGTTCACAGTGATTCACAACGTCTGAAGCTGAAGTGCTGGCGGTGTTACACTACGAGCAGAGACCTAAAACTGTGCCGGCTATGAAGCGAAACCGAGCGCGCGGACATTCGAGTGTGGCGGTGTCAGACTCAGAAGAGGAACGAGGGGAAGAACAACATGCAAGGTAATTTTGATTCATAAAGGACAGTCGAGTGCGTGACGAGTTGGAAGGTCTCCCAACTCTGGCGGTGGGTGTTCGCCTCGTGCTACCAGGCACAGGCTCTCCCCTTTCCATTCACGTACCGCGATTCGCACCCCGTCGACGAGACTCGTCCTTTCCATCGAGAATCCTCCCTACTGCACGCCTCTCCATTGACCCACTTTTCTGCTGGGGGTGGCTCGTTCATCGCCCTCGTCTTTCAACCGAAACTTTGACCGCTGGCCCAAGCCTCAGATTCCATCATCTCTGTCTTCCCCCGCCTATATACGCATCAAAGCTGCAGCTTGCATCATCCAATCTCCACCTGCGATGGAAAGCCGCCGGACGCCCGACGAAGATCTCACAGGCTCTTCCAATTTGAACGCTACCGGAGGTAAGCCCTCCGTATGTTCCCGCCTCGATCAGTCTTCTCCCGTCCTTTCCTGTCAAATTTTGACAGATCTTGTGCGATCACAATTTCGACCCCTTCCCTCCTCCCTTGGCTCACTCCCTCGCTCACCCTTTCCCTCGCAGCATCCAATACGACTCTGAGCGGGGTCTCGAGTTTACACGAGAGTTCAGCTACCCTTCCTTCCACCTCGTACTCCAGCACCTCGCTTTCTTCCCGTCGTCATTCACGCCCTTCCTCTTACTCTACCCTTTCACGCTCCCGTTTCACGGTGCCCCACCCACATTCTTCCTCAAGTGATCATTCTCACCAACCTCCGGCAACCTCGCTCTACCCCCCTTCTACTTCTGCTCCTACTGACACCAACCGACCCTTGTCCGGCACATCCTCTTCTCCTTCATCGATGATCGTTTCTGCGTTATCTTTTTACGATCCTGCACAAGCAAGCAGTTTCCCCGACTATCACCACCTTAGCAGATGGGATGCCCCCTTTGAACCCACCTTTTCTGGTACAGCGAATAACTCTCTCACATCCCGTGATTCGGCCGTCCTCTCCGGGGGCTATTCGGGTTCCGCTTCAGCCAGTGGCGGCGATCTTCAGTTTATCCGCGGTGCGACTAGCTTTGACTTTCATCGCACAAGTGTCCCTGGCGGCAGTAGTCCGTTGAATTCTCGGCAACCCTTTCAGTCGCAGCAACAACGCCAGATTGTCCCTATACCACGTCGTCAAAGGAGTTACCACCAAGGCACCACGGAGATACAACATCAGGTCCAAACTCACCCTCACCCCTCCGGACAGGGGCCATCAGAGACAGAGCGACACGAACAAAGGGAAGCAGAAAGTCAGGTGAGCGGTCTCTACACTGGCTGCCTCGTATACTCCGATTCTGACGCGTGCTTTTGATCGTGTTCAGACTCGAGAAAGTCATCCAGTCCCCCAAGCACTCGCGAACCAACGGTTGCAAGAGCTGCTCTCGCTACACCCATCTTACCCATATACCCCACCAGAACAACCGCAACCACAATCTTACCATATGCAGAGCCAGTCGCGAGAACGTACAACCACAGTTCATACGTCACAAGACCAACCGACCACCGACACGCACAACGCTCCTGTGGCATATCATATTCAAGGATCCTCCTTTCCACCAACATCGCACTTTGTGGCTGCTCAGAACGATCCTTACCCTCGGACTGTGGAGCAGTATCACCCCTCCTCAGCGGGATCAGAGGCCGACGTGGGGATCACTGTAGAGCATGTGAATGAGCCACTGGGGTCGTATTACGATGTTCGAGCCAGCCACAGTCTATCATCCCTCGTGCGTCTCATCTTTCCGTAACATCGGTCTTTACTCCCAGCTGTTCGCTCTTCCTTCCTATATTGAGGCTGTCTGGGTCGAGTCGGAAGCCTATGGCTGGTTCTGGGGACGCTTATCCTTATGAGGGTCTCGATTCCTATGACGGCCTTCTATTTTCTGCATCTTTTGTCCCCACAGACTCATTTTTTTCATTCTTGAACAGCATGTCTATCCTCCGGCCTCTAAGGCCCATCCGCAAGCACATACACACTCACCTCCACACTCTATTTTTTCGGGTTTTACACCTTCGACACATTCAAATACACCCGCAAGTGACATTGGTGAGTCGTGGTTTCGTCACACCTCTGAGTTACCCTTGTTGTATTTGGAGCCCATCTGTCATTCTACTATCCTTCCCGTTAATTTGGGGCTGGCACTCATTTATTGGACGCCATTGGGTGAACTTCTGTTCGCCTCGGGCAATTGCCCCGTGTTTTCCATTTTCGTCACTGCCATGTCCAGTTTTGGGATAGCTTCATGCATCCCGTCAGAGGATGACATCTATCCCGGTCACCTCACCAAAGTACATTCACACCCGTCAGGTCGATTCCATATTGACCGCATGATTGTCCTGCCTGCAGCCTTTATTCTCCGGATAATTCTGCACGGGCAATCCGGGATGTTCATAGAGCGCCGGTTCGGGGCATGTGGAATTATGTATGGCTGTGTTTCGAAACCTCCGTCATGTGGAAAACATCCTGACCCCATTGGCTCTTCGGTCGCACGGGATTTTGCTGTCATCACTTCTGAGCTTCTAACTTCGAATGTGGCGGTCTGACCATAGTTAGGTTTGGGGCTCTATCCCAAGGGGCGGTTTAAAGCCATTATTCTTTGTTTTCTATTCTCTTTCCTTCCCTTTCCACTTCCTCGTTTTGACAGACCTTTTGTCGCATTTTTCTTCCATCTTGAGGCACGATGACTCGACGTATTCCACTGTTGTCGTCGTCCGGATCTCTACTTGCACGTGTCTCTGATGCCTCTACGTCGCCTTCGCCCGCGTCTTCGTCATCTCGTGGACTTGACACTTCGTCTTCTGCGCTTTCATCTCTTCCGACCCCTTCACGCAACCCCTTCTTGTTTCCGGCGTCTATCGCAAGGCGTAACACATTTCCATCACACCATCACCCTTCTCGCACCTCCAATCCTACTGTCGGAAAAGCTGATGCGGTACACACAGGTACTGGTGGATACATCGCAGTATCCCCTGCAGGATCATATGGAAGCCATCGAGGGACGAATACGACATCAATCGATGAAGGCAGCGGGAGTGGGCAGGCGAGTGGTGTATCCTCGGGAATGATGGCATCAGGGTCTTCGCGGGAGCCCGAAATATTATCAGAGGCGATGGTGAGGACGGGCGGGTATGGAACCCGATATGTGGTTGAGGATGAACCAAGAACCGATTTACCTGTGCGGGAAAGGAGACAGGAAGATATCCCAGCACAGGGAGAGAAGATAGGCAGTCGAGATGAAGATCAGGGGCGGGTCCTTGGCCATGCACATTCGGCCTCCTTATCGACCGTTACTGGATCGCCTCCACAGCCACGAGAATTGTCGGGCGTCACCATGGATGAGGCGTTTCCAGATTCGGGCTACCAAGCACCGCCAGATTACGCGGTCCAGTCGTCACCTCATTATGGGTTCACCCGACAATATGCTCAGTCGCAAGCACAAGCCCCGGCACATGCGCACCCCTCTCGGGGACGATACCCATACGGCACTGTCCCTACTTCACGTCCAACTCCAGCTTCAGAATTTACGAACCCTCGCGGCCGCCCGGGATTTCAGGCGCAGTCACGGCAAATGGCTCAACTCGAGGGACAAGCGCAAACCGCTGTGCCCGCTCCTGTCCGAACCTCAACTAAGCGACCTCGTGCCCCGAAGCGCCAGCGGCTAGATACGTCAGCAGGGTCCGCGATCGGGCCCTCTCGAGGTAATCTAGTTGAGAGTGATGATGACAGTGACGATGACGAGATCATCGAATTGGTACCTGGTTCGGATGATGGTGGTGGTCCTAGTGGTACTTCCCGTTTTGGCCTAGGTGTGGGGACGGTCGAACATGGAGGAAATGGAGGCGGGACAGTTCAAGCGCCCCCCGGACTATCCGGTGGACGGAAGTGCGTCTCCCTTTTATTTCGCTGCTACCCTTTCTTCCCTCTGGTGGAGTTTGATGTGATGCTGACGAGGTTCTTCCATTCGGGTTAATCTCTCCTCGATTTCATTCTCTTCTTGGATGTCTGCACGGTGCCTCTCTTCACTGCGGCCGCAACGGACGACGACATGTCCATTATCATGCATGATCATGGAACATGTGTGTTTCCTGACTACATCGGGTTTTATTTTCCGGTGGGGTGCATATTCACCTGCGTCCAATTTTTGTGTACTGCGGTTTTCCTTGACACGTTGGTCGTCCGGTTATATCCGTACCCGGTACCGAATGCCGGTCGTCCACTCGGTTTTGGGCACTGCCCGCCGGCTACTGGCGCCCGACATCCACGCCACAATTGGACTGCCCGCCCCACGTCGACCGGTACGATGCTACGACGCATCAATGCATTGATTGGCGATGTGTTCCCGTTTCTACCGGCTCCATCTCGTTGATCGACATGGTCCTCTTGCCCTACCCACCCGGCGACAATTGTTCCGTACTTATGACATTACGGACACGCTTCCCCGATTGACTGCGCCTTCAATCACGAATCTCCCGGTCACGCACGATTGCGTCGGCTTCTCGGATGGTCTCCCGCGGCCCACAATATCTCCGGCTCGGTGATGCTGCTCATCCGTTATACTACTGCATTTTCCTCCGTCTTTGTCGCTGCGATTCCGCGTCACGACCATTCAGGACCGGAGCCTGCTCCTATTGCAAACGGCTAAAGGTTTGTCCCTATCCTGCTGCCTACTTTTTAGTTAGCTGACCAATTTATTGCTTTGCGGTTAACTCCCTCTGGTGTAATCTCGTGTTTTCACGGCATACAATGTCCCCGAACACACGTGTTTGCGCCTTTGACATGTCTTCTGATTGTGGGCCGCCGCCTCCAACGAATTAATGTGTGGTCTTGCGTCACGAACTGAATTTGAAACGGATGCAACTGCAATTTCGATCCTTGAACTTCCGGAACCTCATGTGGGCAACTGCTATTCCACTTTTATCGACCCCATCACTTTGATTTGGCCCTTTTTGACCATCGACTTCACGTGTTACGCCCAAATGAACCTGACCTGTCGATTCCGCGCCCATTTCCCCTTGTTCGGAACCTACGGCAACGATGGACATGGATGCTTGTGTCCTCCTGGCTTGCACATTCGCGTGCTCAATTTACTCATCATTTCCTTGTACCCCTGCGCTATTCCCAAAACGGAACCACTCGAATTGGCCTGCGGTCAAATCTGGTCCCTGTACTATGACATTCCCGGCTTCAACAACTCCGGGCATTGCGCGTTTGACACACACATCACTTCATGCTTGCTGTCATCGATTGGAAACGGCTTGACTTGGTCTGTCTCCGGTCGATGAATGATAGATGAAATGCGAATTTCCGGAGGGTGCAAGTTCGTGCAAGCGTTGCACTTCTACTGGCCATCCCTGCATAGTCGTGGCAAAGAAGCCTAAAACTACACCCAAGTGAGTTTATTGCGATGCTTTTTTCTCTTTTTCTTCTTTCCTTCCGATGTTTTGACGCCGTCCCCGAGCACTGCATTGCCGTGATATTTCCACTTTTGGTTATCGGAGCGTGACATACTCCAGGACTGCCTTAACCGGTTTCTTGCTCGTTTGTCAATCCGCGATTGGCATGATGGCGGCAGCATGGATTAGGTTATATCTTGGAACCAAGGCACCCTGCAGGATCATACAAGCCCACCTGGTGTCGAGCCAACAAACAGGCCGCCCCTTTTTTTTCTCGCCTCCTTTCTCGTCGGAATCAGCAGTGCTCGCAGCAGAGGCTGTATCATCCGGGCTTCGTTGGCATTCATATCGCAGTCGAGCTACTTAAGCGCGTCTGTCCATCCCCCCATCGTCGTCGTCCGTTCCTCAATTGCCTCACTGATCTTCCACGCTTTTTTTTCTCCTATCACTCTAACTTGTAAACTCCCTTGCTCTTTATCATTCGGCGTTGATAGCGATGAAGCGTTCTTTATCGCACGATTCGATACGCTCTGACGTTTCTGATTCTTCCGCTGCCTCTTCTGAAACGTTGTCGTCCACCTACTCATCACCACACCCTTGTGTTAGTAAAAGAGAATACCTGCTTGCGCAGATTCGTCACAAGGATCAGATCATTGGATCTCTCTTGAAACAGGCGAGTTGACGCCAGTCATAGGCATGGGCGCTTCGCCTAACGGCCTTTTTCATTGTAGCTCCACAACCCGTACATGGCGACTCCACTTTCCATCGACCAGTTCAAACTAGCGATTTCACCGTCTGACAAAGATAACGTTCGGGTGGTTGACTGGATGGATCGACTTCAGAATAGTACACAGCAACCAGGCCAGGCTTCTGCGGCAAGGATGGAGATCATCCGCGAGATGCGTCCTTCGGGCCAGGCTTCGTCCAGCGTCCCGGGTGCTATTACTAGTACCGGTTCCGGGATTCGTGCCTCCACCAGTCGTGTCATGGATGGTCCTGACGAAGCAGCGGAGGATGCCGAGGAAGTGTCCACGGAGGAAGAGGATTCCGAAAAAGCGCGGAGTGCTTTGCCAGATGTCACTGTCCCTATTGGCCTGTTGGCGAATCTTTCTTTGGATAAAGAGAACGAGAATGAGAAGGGGAAGAGTAAAGCGCGGCAGGGAAGTGGCACGGGCCCGGGTGGCGCTGCTGTCAAGCCCGACGAAGATGATAATAACGTGGTGCGTGTCGACTGCTGCGTCCGGTTCCGTGGCTTTTTGTTGATGAGTGCCACTCAAGGGCGTCGCGAACAAGGATTTTTTCAGACCAGGTATGTTTTCCGCTACGTCGTGTCAGCACGACGGTATGTTGACTCGAGCTAGGTCCGGCAAACGACCTCAATATTCGGAAGAACTTGATCGAAAGAAACAATCCACCCGATATCTTGCTACACGGACTGGTGACGTCGGCGGACGTGGAAAAGTTATTCGACATGTCTGTTATTTCTTTTTCTCTGGGTGATCACGAGGCTGATGCCATGGAACAGCTTTTGGAATCAGATCAATGTACGTGATGTTCCCAGCCAGGGGCTGCCAAGGCTCATGTTTGTCTCCCATGTAGCCCTTTATTGGCTTGTTAGACCCGAAACTTCACTCCGCGACGTCCATATTTCAACGTTGCCCGTTCCTTTTCACCGTCAGTGCGTATTGACTATCTTCTTCCTCCATGGCCCGTCTAAGACGCTGAGTAGTCTGCGCGATCTCATCCCGGTATTATGGTGACAAATCCGAGATATACCCCGTGGCGATGCATTTTGCGAAGCACTCTGCAGCCAACGCGCTCATTGATGGATGGAAGTCTGTAGAGCTGTGCCAGGCGTATATTCTCATGAGCATCTATGCTGTCCCCGCTCGACGATGGGAGGAGGACCGAAGTTGGCTATACACGGGACTTGCAATCAGGTAAGGCACTGCACTTTCACCTGGTCCCTTTTCCAAACTCATCCTTGTACCATTTTAGGCTCGCCACGGATTTAAATCTACATCAGGTGTCAATGACACAGCCACAAACGGAACGACAGGAACGTGAGATGCTCAATCGCACGCGGGTCTGGATGATCTGTTTCAACCTGGATCGATCGACTGCGACGCAGTTTGGGAAACCGAGCACGATCAAGGAAGATTATATCACAAGGAATTCGGCGGATTGGTATAGACAGTCTCAGTACAGGGACAAGGTACGCATGTTGTTTTGCTCGAGGATCGATTGAGGTCTGATCAGGCATCAGTATGATATTCACCTCTGTGCTTACTCACAACTATTGCGCATCGTTGGTCGTTTCCACGAGGAGATATTTTCTGACCCCAATTCTCCGACAGGACTAAAGAAGGTGAGTCCTCGTGTTTCTTCATCCTCGGTTCTGATGCTGACGTCATCGCATCATGGGTCGATATTAGTCACTGGACTTCCTCTCTGTGACACTTAGACATGATGCTGAACTAACGGCTTACTTTGAGGAGTGGAAGCTACGCTTCCAATCTGAGTCAGACCCCAATGGTTTGTTGCACTGTCTGTTGTTCACGTCCACTGCGTTGACGACTTGGTTGTAGATTCTGGATGTCGTTTTCGCTGCACATTACTCCCGTTGTGAGTAGTCTTACTTTCTGGTTTGAATTCGTGTTTGGCTGAGCGTGACGTAGCCTTGTCAACTACTCGCGGCTTGTCATGTATTCTTTTGGATTCCAACATGCTTTTCAGCGCGGCATTGAAGCAAGTGACAACGTGTTCCTTACCAAGGTACTTTACCTTGTCCGACTCGGAGGGATGATCAGCGTTCAGATAGATTTTCAGTGCTTCGAAGCTGCCACGACTGTTATCAAACATATGATTGACGTTCTTGCACCAAGCGGTCTCATGCGTTCGTCCCCGGACGGTAAGTCTTATTCGTCCTCGACTCTAATAAATGAATGTCTTTGCTGATTCCATGTAAAGGTCACTTCATCTTTGCCTCATTTGCCTCTGCTTTCTTGCTCAAGGTTTGATCCTCTGCTTCTTGTGAAACGAAATAATCATACTCTGCCCGAAACAGCTTCTTCGGCCCGAGTTTGTCCATATTCTTACCCGAGTAATGGAAGACGAGATATTTGACCTGATCGGTCGACTTATCACAACCTTGCAAGAAGTAGCGATCGACGAGCGTCACACCCCACGTTTGTATGCGCGTTTCCTTGCTGGTCTGCTCACGAAGCATCGCAAGGGAGGGAGTACCGTGGCTGGGCGTCCGCAGTTACATCCTCCAGCCAGTCAACTCGCGTTCCAGTCGCAGTCACACAGCTATGGAGGGTCACGTGGCTCCTCTGGCTCGCACGCGTCGCATCCGAGCATGCAAGCACAACACGGGTCTCAGTCACGCCAGGATAGTGGTGCAATGCAGCTGAACTTAAACCTGCTACCTAATGCGGTAGATACACCCCCTGAGACGGTGGCCACGGCACACCAGTCTGAGCTGGCGTCGTACAGCCAGGTGGCGCTCAGTGACGTCTTCGGGACCACCTTTGAGAGCAATGACGTGAGCATGGCAGATGTATTGGCGGATAGCGGGACGTTGGCGACCATGCATGCGCTCAACGAGGTATGGTGGGGCAACATGATGATGCCTGGGTACGTTTTCCCTATCCTGAAGCCAACCCGTTTACTCACTACCAGCGTATCACATAGGTTCTCTTGGCCGGATGCACCGTTGATGAACAGCCTGAACGATGAACGACAGAACGGCGTAGGTATTCCGGGTATCCACCCTGGATATGGGGCGTTCCAGACACCTGAAGCCCAGCTCGCGATGTAGTCTTATGCTGCGTTAATTTCCTTATTTCTTGTCCTCTTCTTTTTCAATCGGACCTTTCGATGGTCATCGTTGCGTGTCGTGTCTTGGATTCCGTTTGTATTTTCCGACGTGTCATTATATTCCACTGCGATAGCCTAATCCGGTGATAATATTACGCTGGTCCGTAGCGACTGAAAATTCGCATGGAGAACTGCTTGAGTAGGCATGGGCATGGTTGAAGCTAGAGGCATGACACTGACAAATCCAAACCAATGAATTCAGGGTCCTGACCTGGCAATGTCCAAGGTGCAACTTTCCAAACACTGGATCCCATGTCAAAATAAAAACAGCTCTAATTATGTCACTGCTGAATGCTCCACAATACATACATAAACCTTATTAGATGTGAATCATAGTCACTGATAAGGGCCTGCAAGCTTTGTAGAATACTTAGTAGTGACTTGTTAATATTAGATAGTGAAACGACTAACCCACTGAAGGATCAGTAGTTTGAACTATAAGACAGTAATGGTGAATCTGAACCTCCTAGCGAGTAGGAAAACTCCAAGAGGACAAGACTAGTGTCCTCTAGAGCTGGGGGCATCCCTTAT
>JBBPTP010000145.1:0-31884 GCA_038094195.1 Pulveroboletus aff. carminiporus | reverse complement strand
CAATAAGAACTATTATCATTGCACATACCTCTGGTTCCTAGCTTGTAAGCAAAGCTAGTCAAGTCAAAGCCCACTTGGTAAAGGATACCACAAGAGTAACACGACACTTCTCTTGGGCAACTACTATCGCCTCTTGACAGCTATGCCTCAGGGGTTTAGGGTTGTTTCATCCAATGCTAACTACATAATCAGTCTATCTCCTGACTGTGGCCTCTTGGACAAGCAATAATCTGGTATCAAAGAAAAAAAAGTCTAGCTGACCTATTTGCTTACAGCAAATATAGACAGCTCAGTCAAACTCCCTCTGATGATCATTGGAAAAGCAGAAAAGCCCTATGTATTCAAGAACAAAACAGATTCTCAGCTTAGTTTTTACTATTGGAGCAATGCCAAGGCATGGATGATCACTTCTCTCTATCAAGAATGGTTGCTAGATTGGGATCAAAGGCTGCATACAGAAGGATGAAGGATTCTTCTCTTGCAAGATAATTTTTTGGGGCTGTTGTTCCTGATAGCCTAACCAACATTTGTGTTGAAAATTTTGAGCCAAACCTTACTACACATGTATAGCCCAATGACCAGGTCATCATCCAATGTTTCAAGGGACACTACCATACCAAGTTCATCAACCATGCAGTTGATTTGTATGAAACTGACATCATGCCCTTAGAAATCTACAGTATTGACCAACTCGAGGCAATGTGACTTGTCCAAAATGCATGGAATAAAATGGACATGATGGTGATATGAAATTGCTGAAAAAAGGCCCAAATTCTATCTGAAACTGACTTGTCATCATCTATCTCCAAGCCTACACTCTCGATCTTGTCACTCATCCACTCTGATCCAGGCCACTCAACTGATCCTACCAGCAATCCTGCTGTAGCTGCCAAGATGCTCATTCAAAAGACATTAGATAATCTTGATGCAACCAGGGCTCTTCAGCACTCAAACTGGATGGACATCACAGAGCTACTGAATTCAGTTGCTGAGCAACACAATGGCTTCAATGTGATGGTGTAAGAAAGATAAGTGGTGTGATAGATTAAGTTTCTAGAGGGTTTACCACAAGGAAGGAGTTGAAGGGAGCAAGCTATGCTCATTCCTAGAGAGGTCCAGCAAAGATATATAGACAAGGAGGAGTAACTAGATGTAGGTCTAGCACTAGGAGAGTCAATCCAGTCAATTCTGGATTGAAAGTGAAACAACTCTAATTGCTACTAGAGCTTTCAGGTTACCACTAGGTGGCTTAGACTTAGAGATGAGCAGATGAGGAAAAAATCCAAGAGGATCTGACTGAGAATCCCTTGGTCATCAATTTGGGTCCTTATATACTCTACTATATGTTTGTGTATATTTGGCCCATTATCCAAATAAAGGTATGGACAGCCATAAGGCTGTAAAGTGGAGATTAAAGACATGAGGTATGTGATGTATCAAATGGAAGAGAAGCATAATGCATAGTCATAGAGTAAAGGGATAGTGGTAATGAAATGCATGAGGCATAGGAATGGAAGCATATGAAATAAAGTTAAGTTCTGTCCTTTAAAGTTCAATTAGTCCAAATACATAAAGTTATTAGTCACACAGTATCAAGCACTGCTGTTGTAAAGTTGTGAAGAGTCAGTGGAGTTTAGGGCAGGTATGTTCAAACTTAGCAGATGTAAAGGTAAATGAGACAGGGCTTAGAGTAATTGATTTGAGCTGCAAGCCTAATGACAAGCATTAGACTTGAGTGACTAGTTTAACCTCATTGCAGAGGAGCTTTAATCGGTGTTTGAAATAAGTTACAATGTTGCAAAAAGAGTGTTTATAACAGAAAGCGAAGCAGATTAAATGAAAACTGGTCTAGGATAAGGACTGGATTGAGATGAGTGATGACAATGACAATGACGAATGAAGATGTGACTGATAGTATTACAAATGCTCCTTTTTGCAACATCATAACTTATTCAAACACTGATTAAAGCTCCTCTGCAATGAGGTTAAACTAGTCACTCAAGTCTAATGCTTGTCGTTAGGCTTGCAGCTCAAATCAAATACCCCAAAGTTATGATGTCATGACCTTCTTGATCCTTTTATCACTAAGTCTGAACCAACCCTGCCCTAAACCTTGCTTATATTTTCACGATTTCATGACAGCATGATGCCTGACATCGTGTGACTTATGACTTTATGCTTTTAGACTTATTGAACTCTATTGGACAGAACTTAACTTTATTCATATGCTTCCATTTCATGCCTCATGTATTTCATTTCTGCTACCCTTTACCCTATGGCTATGCTTTATGCTTCTTTTCCATTTGATACACCATCTAATTCATGCCTACCTCATTGTTTTAATCTCCACTTCACAGCCTTATGGCTGTTTACTCCTTTATTTGGATAATAGACCAAATATGTACAAACATATAGTAGAGTATATAAGGACCTGAATCGATGACCAAGGAATCCTCAGTCAGATCCTCTTGGATTTTCCCCTTCACTTCTTGACTCTCTTAAAAGTCTACACTTCCTAGTGGTAACCTGAAGACCTAGTGCTGTTAGGGTTGTTTCAGATAGAGGGTGACCCAAATGAAAAAAAGTGTATTGTACAAGACAGACACAGGATTTATAGTCTGGGTATTTCCCAGGACTGTCAGAAAAAGGTGAAACATATGTCAATGTCAAAGTATTGACAGGTGAGATAGAAATGATAGAAATAAGTGTTGCAACACCAGAACACAAGAAAATATATGGTAAGGTACTAACCATCTCAGTTGCTAGTCCTGAGATAAGTCAGATAGTAGGTAGAGTGGATAGTGTAACTGGATAGTTAGTTCAGGTAT
Organism: Pulveroboletus aff. carminiporus; assembly: GCA_038094195.1. NCBI lineage: Eukaryota > Fungi > Basidiomycota > Agaricomycetes > Boletales > Boletaceae > Pulveroboletus > Pulveroboletus aff. carminiporus. Next base: position 29,056 of record JBBPTP010000145.1, on the reverse strand, counting down.
GGATAGGACTGGATACATATAAATAGGGGTGGATTAGCCTTCGATGAACATAGGACATGATGGACGCTTGCATGATGGACATGAGTGAATCCAGAGTGACCTGAAAGTGGGAAAAACAGAGTCTATAAATGTAGAGAGTATTGAGTGTTACAAATGCTCTTTTTGCAACATCATAACTTATTTCAAACACCAATTAAAGCTCCTCTGCAATGAGGTTAAACTAGCCACTCAAGTCTAATGCTTGTCATTAGGCTTGCAGCTCAAATCAAGTATCTCAAAGTTACAACTTCATGACCATCTAACCCTCACATCCGCTAAGTCTGAACCAACCAACCCTAAACTCTGCTTACATTTCATGACTTCACGATAGCATGATGCTTGACATCCTGTGCCTCATGACTTCACACATTTGGACTAATTGAACTTTAAATGATAGAACTTAACTTTATTCATATGCTTCCATTTCTATGCCTCATGCATCTCATTACTGCTATCCTATACTATATGGCTATGCATTATGCTTCTCTTCCATTTGATATGCCACTCACCTCATGTTTTTAATCTCCACTTCGTAGCCTTATGGCTGTTCACCCCTTATTTGTATAATGGACCAAATATATACAAACATATAGTAGGGTATATAAAGACCTGAATCAATGACCAAGAGATCCTCAGTCAGATCCTCTTGAGTTTTCCTCTCATCTGCTCATTTCTTAGTCTAAGCTGCCTAGTGGTAACCTGAAAGCTCTAGTAGCAATTAGGGTTGTTTCATTGAGCTCCTACAATGAACAAAGAGATCTTTGATGTGGTGATGAAGGCAAAGTGGTTGAAGGAGAGGAATGGTGAAAATGACAACAATGAAACTGATACTCCTGAATCAGCTCCAACATGTAATGAGACACTCCAGACAGCATTGCAGTTATGAAAATACACTGCAATCCTTGATGATCCATTTGTATGCAAGCTTGAAATGATGTTGGGGTCATTTGGACAGTAGACTTGTTCTTTGGAGATGCAGGGTATGAGAGCCATCAAAGTAACTGATTATTTTACTTGTAAATAGCTTGATGTTGTGTGCAATTGAGTGGGAGTGATTCCTGTCATACTCCACACCCAATGTCATGGTGTGATCTGACTGTCACACCTTGTCAATAACTAATACTCTCTTATATCCAATACTTTCAGTGCTATTCCAAAGAGTATCAGTTAGGAGAGAGTTGACTGTACATAGCCTACAGAGCACTCTAGTGTTATTGCAGTTCTAACTTTTAGCTAACTTGAGCCATAGCCAAGTTAGCAGCTGTTCAGAGCCAGCTGAGCCCCTGGCTCTGGATTACCAGCTCAAGCCACCATAGTCAACTTGAAGTTGACTGTGGTCATTGCTATGTCATAGTGCATGTTAGAAATCAAAACAAATGTACTACATTTTGAAATTAAATGAAATGGAAAGTATTTCAAGCAGAAGTAGTGTTGCCACAGCCTGGTCTGGCCTTAAAGCCTTGGCTCAGGCCCAGCTTAGAAGGCTAGAGGCTTCACAAAATTATGGATCTGGCTCCAAGCCTTTAAAGCCCCTAAAGACAGCCTGGCCCAGTCCAAAAGCCCAAGCTCAGGCTCCAGCCATGGTCTGACATATGGGTGTACTAAAAATGTAGTATATGATTATATGTACTATGTAGACTTAGACATAAGCTAAACGAGAATACCATCATTCCACTCATTCTCAGTCTTGCCATTGTTGTCACCAGAATCCTGCTTGTCATGCACCTTAGCTGCAAGTGAGGGATCCTCTTGAACCAGAATACTTGATCTTATGGTACATTTCAGAAATTGAAGTGCTTCTACAATGTTGGCCTTAAGACAGTTGTAGCACTTGCTGATCATTATCCCTACAGAAGAAAACACACATTCTGATGACATAGAACTGGCCATAACAGGAAGGTAATTCTATTTCAGGAATCTCCACACTAGGTATCAAGTCAAATGTATCTCCCACTACTGTATGATAGTGATGTTGCCAAGGTGCTCTCAGGCATTGAGATAGTCATGAAAATCTTGCCACCATGGACAAGAGGGATCATCACTGTACTTGTTGCTCTGGTCCTGGCTGATCACATCCTTGTTCTCACTGTCAGACTTATCATTGATGTAGAATCCCAAGAGGGCATCAAGTTTTGGATTGTGCATTGTGATGTGAGCCCTATGAACTATGGGCTGTAGGGCATCAGCAGCAGAGCCATACATTACATAGTAGCATTCCTTGTACTTATTGAATTGATCTGTTAATAGAGAATAAGATTGAGAGAAAGATGACTTACAATTAATTTGACATGGTTCATTGCTTCATTCACAAGCTCTTCACCCCAGTGGGCATGGATGTAGACGAGTTTTTGATGAGGATCAAGAACTAGAGAGCATAAGCAAGTGTTGGACATGATAAAGAATTTGTGTCCACTTACTCATTGCTATGATATGCACATTAGACATTGCTATGCACTCATAGTATTAAGCTATCTTTTTTACTTCTACTTCAAGCATGGTGCTGAATTTTGCAAACTTCTTGCTCTTCACATGCAATGACCATGCTTTGTGTAGTGTCTCCAGAGCTAAAAGGGCCATATATAGCATAGGACCCTGTTCTGTCAAGAACACATGTTGAGCTTTCTCTGTAAACTAATGTGAATGATATGCCAGTTGTGATAAAGGAGAGAAATAGTGACTTACCACAAGAAGGGTAAGAAGGAGATGGACTTGGTCCCACTTGACTTCTGATAACTAGAGATCCAAGACTTTGCAGTGCTTCTCAGAGTTGTTCTCATGATCTTTGAATACAAGCTGTTCAATGAAAGTATTGACATCCTACTGTTACAAACACTACCTAATGCCATACCCTGTCCTTCAGGACTTAACATTTTCTCATACAATGAATGACTAAGCCTGCTGACTAAGCAGCTTATTAAGCACACTCACTTTCTCTTCTCCAAGTCAAGTCACATATCAAGGATACCAAATCCTTGACTCACTCTCATTCAAGTCATGATTCTTTTCATCTCCATGTAAAAGTTCTCATAACTTCTATTCTCATGATCATAACAGACAATATATCCATCATGCTTCCTTTCTTCCATTCTCCCACACAATATGTGTGCATCATGCAAGTAATTACTATCTATTTCAAAATATGCCATAAGGCTATGCATAGATATGTTCTGAGTCACTATGACTCATCATGGACAGCCTCATTACTATATAAGGATATATGCTTCCTAAGATAGACTATTTACATATCAAACAAGTACAAATAGATATAAATCCTCATGTAGTATATAAGTCAGGTCTCAGTCACAGAGTCCCTCAATCAAGTTCTTTTGTGTGTCATCACTACAAGTGGGGAACATCTTGATTTGACCCTCTCATCTTTTCTCATTCTCATATCTTTTGACTTCAGCAAGTGCCAATGCTATATAGTGTTATTATTCATTTGTAGTTGTTTTATCTACATTGTTTTCATTAAATATAAATGTATGAATATTGCAATGGACACTTACCTCTTTGAGTTTGAGTGTGTGACTCAACATGGCAAATGTCAAGGACCATCAGACTTTCATATTGATAATGAGTTGCAAGGGGGGAGAGCACATTTGAATTGTCTTGAATAGTATCTTGTGCTGTGCTGATGAATAAGTCTATGGGTGACTGTCAGTGTCTGTGTTACATCGAGATGACGTACAAAGGTTTGTTGCCAGTGTAGAACACTTGGCAAGGATACGAACTTGGACTAGGAACAGGACTGCCAGACGAGCAGCCTGGATTCTTGCAGCGATATAGATGGAAGGGTGCAAACTGAGCAGAGGAGCAACCGAGGTAGATTGCAGAAGATCGAGAATGCTCTAACTACTACAGATGCCCAGCTTTAAGTAGTGATGAGCGTTGACACTTAGATAAGAGATAATAGAATGCTATAGAATTGGATAGAAAGAACTATGGTCATCAGGATTATGAATCCGATATAATGAGAACCGGATTTGGGAGAAGTAGTCCATTAGCATCGCACACACACGTTACAAGACTCTGACCATCGGGAATAGAAAGGGAAGGAGAAGCGGTCTTAGAGGATGAGAAGTTTTGGAGCAAAAGGAGATAGGCAAAGGAGAAAAGATATGTATCCTGATTGAAGGATACCAAAGCGGATTGTCTGTGAAGTGAAGGATATGAGAACTAAGTGTGAATGAAGGTATAAAATTGTAACATTACCCCCTTCATACAATTGAACCCCAGGTTCAATGAACACCAAGTCCGTGTTGATGGTGGAGGTCCATAGCCTAGGAGGGAGAGGGGGAGCGGTGAGCCCCATAAATGTCTTGCACTTGATCCAGGTAATGACTGTAAAGATACAATCGTCTGTGACGTGCCCACCTTCATTGCAAAGTCCACAGATTCGCTGAGGACAGAAGTGATCTACATGACCCCACCTCTGACAAAAAGCGCATTGGGTGCGCAGACAAGCAGTCTGAGTATGTCTGGGGGCCAATTGGTGGCAGTGAGGGCAGATGTAGAGGGGGCAATCTTTACGATAGTGACCTCACATATGGCAACGGAAGCAGGTGATAGTGGAGGAGGCGGGTTGTCTGTGGATGATTGGGGGAAGGACTCGGGTTGGGGAGGATAGAACAGATATTCCAGGTCTGAAGGGAACTCAAAAGGATCGGACAGATTGGATGTTCTCTTCTATCCATTCCGAAAGGGAGTCGATAGCGGTTTCCGAGTCTGTTTCGCTTGCTTTGGTCATAACAGGAGGGGAGGAGAGTCAATCTGCAAGAGTGGAGGGAGGGACAGGAATCGGATCAAGCTGTTGGTTAATGATTAAGTCAGAGTGATGGATGTATAGGTCTCGCTCTGTAGGGGTTATGGCATTGAAGACCTTGTGGAAAGTGGGATAGATGGTAGTGGAGGCGATGTGTTCAATGTACGTGTGCAGACTATGATGATGGAGAGCAAGTAGGATGTGGTGGGGGAGGCCAGCAAGGATAGTATGAAGGGGAATGCCAAAGTCAGCAGGTAAATCACTAGGAGCGGAAAGGAAATGGTATCGTTGGGCTCGGATAATCTCATGAAAAGAGTGGACTAATTCGTGTGTGACGATGTCAGCATGATAATGGGGAGTATGTTCAAGGGCATTTACAAGGGTGGGATCTGACAGGATAGCAGCATAGAGAGTGGTGGTGGACGAAGCAGGTAAACATTTTGGATAGACATTCCACGACTGCAAAGGTGATGATCTGAGGGAGCGAGAAGAGGACGAGGAGGAGGAGGACAGCAGGGAAGAAGACATATTTGAGATAGTGTTGGTCAATGAGGTTCATATAAGGGGGGTGCTCACGTAGAGACGCCGTCTTAGTTCCTTGGACCCATTTCTACCTTAGGTTATTGGCCTTCTTATAAGTGGATAGGATGGTCCGTGCATGTCTTAGGTTCAACTCCGGTTTCCATGTGTCCTCAGAGGATGGGTATCCCTTCCATGCAGTTAGGTACCGTCTTCTGACAGCGGTGCCTCAATGTGACCTGATATGGTCAACCTCGTATTCTTCTTTGGAGTTTATGAGGTCCGGAGGGGGTCGGGGGAAGTTTGGTCCATGTGTAGCAGTTTCCTTATATGAAGATAGAAGTGAGGCATGGAATACTTCGTGGATGTGCCAAGTGGGTGGTAATTTGAGTCGGTAGGTGAGTGGGGATAGAACCTGGGTGATTTCAAATGGTCCATATTGTTTGGAGGCGAGTTTTCTGGATGGTAAGTTGAGATGGAGGTTTGTGGCCTCCAGCCATACTTTGTCTCCTACTTTCCAGGGATAGAATTGGGAAGTGGATTGTCGTATCATTGTGAGGTGGGCAGACTCATGGGCAGCTTTTGCTTCAGTTCTAGCCTGGTCGAGGGCATTCAGTCTATTTTCCAATGCAGGAATAAATGTCTTTTCAAGTGGGGGAAAGGTTCTAGGTTCATATCCGAACATGAGGGAAAATGGGGATTGCTTAGTGGAGCTATGTACGACGGAGTTGTGATGAAACTCAGCAGTGGTTATGAAATCCGCCCATTTCCTTGGGTGGTTGAAACAAAAGATCCGGAGATAGGTTTCAACTTCCTGATTGGTCCTTTCAGTTTGACCATCGGTTTGTGGATGGTAGGCCGTGGATAACCGGATATCGTATTTGAGCAGTCTTGCTAGTTCTCTTGCAAATGCTGATGTGAACTGTGGACCTCTATCTGAGATGATGGTTTTGTACAGACCGAATCTTCGGAACACAAAGTCATGGAAAAGTTGAGCAACTTCCACTGCATCTATCATTTTGAGGCATGGGGCAAGGATTACCCCCTTCGTAAGCCCATGGTCGACCACAACCATGAGTGAATCATATCCGTTAGAAGGAGGTAAGTCAGTGATAAGGTCGACGGAGATTTGTTTGAATGGAAGGGAATGTACGGAGGGTATCAGGTTGAGGGGGGGAATTGTTGGATGGATGTTGGTCTTATTTTGTTGACAGGTAGCACATCCAGCTATAAAGTTATTGATGAACGTGGAGAGTCCAGGCCACCAGAAGTCTTTTTCTAGGGTGGCCTTGGTCTGGAATCGTCCATCATGTCTGGTTGTTGGATTTTCATGGATGGATTGCACGAGGTTATGGCAGGAGTCAGGGGGAATGTAGAGGTGTTGTTTGAAGTACAACTGGCCATCTTCAAATGACCAGTCCGAGAGTTTGGATCGGGGGAAGAGTGGAGTATTGTCGGATAGTGCAGAAATGGCTTTGAGGACTAGAGGGTTGGATTCAGATGAGGTGCAGATATGGCATTGGAGGGTGATGTCTAATGCTTGGATAATGGCAGGTTCTGGGCAAATGGCTACGTCAAGGTTGTCGTCCATGGTGTCGACATGGTCCTTTCGGGAGAGGGCGTCTGCTGGTCCCATTTTAGTTCCTGGAGTGACCTGCCAGAGAATATCAAAATCTTGTAGAAACAGGGACCAATGGGCTTGTCGGTGGGATAGCTTTCGGAGATCCTTAATGTAAGATAGATTTTTATGGTCCATCATAATTGTTACTGGGTGAGGAGTGCCGAGGAGGTAATGCTTCCATTCTTCTAGGGCTAGGATGACAGCCAGCAATTCTCTGTCATAGATATCGTAGTTTCATTGGGCTAGGGTGAATGTCTTTGAAAAGTAAGTGCATGGGTGGAGGTCCCCGTTTTCGTCCGATTGCATAAGGACTGCCCCTGCTGCTAAGAGGGATGCATCGGTCATGAGAGTGAAGGGTTTAGTAGTGTCTGGAATGTGTAAGACAGGTGTGGAGGTGAAGATGTTACGAAGTTCATTGAAGGCGGACTGTTGGAGATCAGTCCATTGCCACAGTTGTTCCTTTCAGGTGAGGAGGTTGAGAGGGGCGACCATATTTGAGAAATTTGGGATAAATTTTCTGTAAAAATTGGCAAACCCCATGAATGATCAGACTCCCTTCACAGACGTGGGCGGATTCCAAGTATGGATGGCAGATAGTTTGTCAGAGTCCATCTGTGCTTTCCCTTGTCCAATGATGATGCCTAGGAAGTTCATTGTTGGAGTGTCAAAAATGCATTTGGCTGGTTTGAGAGTGAGTCCGTGTTCTTGCAATCGTTGGAGAACTTGTCTGGTTCTGTCGTGGTGGAGATCCATGTCACCCTTGGTATGTATCCCTAAATCATCCATGTATATCTTCAGCCAACGTTCCGAGATCATATCGGCGAAGATGTAGTTCATGAAGGCTTGGAAAGTGGGAGGTGCATTGCTGTGTTCGAAGAATAGTACTGTGGGTTTGAACAACCCGAAAGGGGTGATGAAAGCCATTTTCCATTGGTCTTCTTCCTTAATTCGGATGTTGTTGTATCTCCACCGGATGTTGAATTTGGTGAAGACGGTTGAATCCTTCATGTCATCAATAAGGTCAGAGACCAGGGGTAACAGGTAGGCATTCCGGATAGTGTGAGAGTTAAGATACCGGTAGTCTTGACATGGTCAAAGAGAGCCATCCTTCTTGGGAACGAAGAAGAATGGGGTGGCTTGTGGTGACTTAGAGGGGACAATATGACCAGTCTTGAGGTGTTCCTCTATGAACACTTTGCAGGTTTCGCATTCCGTCGGGTTCATTGAATAGACCTTGGTGATTTTCGGGACAAAGGATGGTTTAAGTTCGATGGTGTGGTCATAAGGTTGGTGGGGTGGGAGTTCGTTAAACGTAGCTTCAGAGAACACATCTTTGAAGTCTTTGCACCAATCAGGGATGATGACATCTTGGGCTTGTTGTTTTTGAGCTATTTTGGTCGACAGCGTAACTTTCTTGATGCTTTCTTCAGCCTTGTCCTTCCTGGGGAGGTACTCACATAGAGACACATCAACCCAGATTGGACCTTTCCTCAATTGAACAGTCCGGATTACTTCCTTCCAGTTCCCGCCAAATCCATTAGTCTGTGGGATAGTGATAGTATTGTTTGACCAATTGATGTTCGGATTCCATTTCTTTAGCCATGGCATTCCGAGAATTATCTGTGGCTTTTTTAGTCCAACTATCATGAGTCCTAGTTGTTCTATGTGTTGTCTGATGGTCATTCCAGTATAGGCTCTTCGTTTGATTGTTCCATTGGCGTTAGGAGACCCGTCCACATTGTGGGTGATGATTGGTTGGGCGAGTTGTCATCTAGGAAACCAGTGGTTGGTGACAAGTCCTTGGTCGATGAAATTTCCGGTTGCTCCCAAATCGATGAGAGCGGTGGTTTCAATGGTTTGTTGGCCCGTACTAAGCTTTACTGGAATACGCAAGGTTCGTTCATTTTGCAAAGCTACTAGTACATGGGCAAGGTCGAGAGAAAGGGACATTGGGCATCTTTCTCTTTTTAAAAATCTGAATCGTCTTTTGAAATTGTGGTGACGACTTCCTCTTCCTGTTCTTCATAACAGATTTGGAGGGTTTGGAGGATTTCTTCGGTGGTTCTTCCTTTTTCCTTCAGGGAGTTAACGTAGGAGTCAAGCAGGGATGGTTTGACTGGGGTAGAGATAGTTCAGGCAGTTTCGGTAATGCAGATTTTAGTGGGGACAGTGATAGTGGTAGGGAATGTCCGACATTCACGAGCGGAGTGTCCAGTTTTATGACATTTGAAGCATCAATTTTCTTGGATGCACTTAGCTCTTTCGTCAGGAGTGAGTTTGGATGAAAAGGGTCGAGTGGTGGTGGTGTCGACGTCCATGACATTAGAGTCCCTTTCTTTCTGGAATGGGCGGAAGGTAGGACATTTGAAGCCTCCCATGAGGGATTGAGCTTCCTTGTAATTGGAGTCGTACTCATGAACTTTCTTGTACCACTCAGCTACGGTGGTTGGCAGGGTAGACATGTCCATGACTTTCTTCATCAATCTGGAGGGTATTCCTCGCGCAAAGAATTTGATTAATACAGCGTCGTCAGAGACTTTAGATGTGGTGGTGTGGTTCTGGAACTGAGAGATGTACAAGGTGAGATCCATCTTTTTGTTGTTCTCATCCTTTTCTCCTACTCGCATGTTAATCATCCAGGAGAGGGAGTCTTGGACCGAGTTAATATGTTTGAACTGGTCCTTGAATGTGGTGACGAAGTCGGCCCACGTTCCTAAGGTTACTATGGTCCCGGATATGGCTTTTTCGTGAAAGGTGTTGGCCCAATGGGAAGCAGGGCCTTTGGTCATGTATGAGAGGGTGAAGGCGACCTTCTTTTCATCGGAGTTATATACGTCCTTGTTGGTGTTCAGGTATAGGACAACGGAGTTAATCCATGACAGGCTATTTTCATATGAGCCGTCATAGACTGGGGGAGGATTGAGTCTAAGCTCAGCTGGTCTAGGTGCAGTGGACATAGGTGTGGTAGGGCGTGGTGGACTAGGACTGGGGGATCTGGATATGGGTGGGCTGGGTGAATGAAATTCGACGTCCTGGGGGGACGGAGACCTGGGAAGGTTTACTGAAGCAAACTGGGAGGTAAAGAGCAGAGGGTTATGTCGAGGACGAGAAGAGATGACTGGGTTGATCGGAGACGATGTTCTGGCGATACGATGCCTGGAAGGTTCTGGAAGTGAGCTTTGGGGTGACTGGATGGATTCTTCCTCTTCACTGAGAGGTGGTCTGAAAGTTTTTCTGGACGTGGTGCGGCTGGAGGTGTCCTACTCCTGATTAGGAGGGACAACAGGAGATTCTTGATCTTTTGTTACGTCGAGACGATGTACAAAGGTTTGTTGCCAGTGTAGAACACTTGGCAAGGATACGAACTTGAACTAGGAACAGGACTGCCAGACGAGCAGCCTGGATTCTCGCAGCAATATAGATGGAAGGGCACAAACTGAGCAGAGGAGCAACCGAGGTAGATTGCAGAAGATCGAGAATGCTCTAACTACTACAGATGCCCAGCTTTAAGTAGTGATGAGCGTTGACACTTAGGTAAGAGATAATAGAATGCTATAGAATTGGATAGAAAGAACTATGGTCATCAGGATTATGAATCCGATATAATGAGAACCGGATTTGGGAGAAGTAGTCCATTAGCATCGCACACACACGTTACAAGACTCTGACCATCGGGAATAGAAAGGGAAGGAGAAGCAGTCTTAGAGGATGAGGAGTTTTGGAGCAAAAGGAGATAAGCAAAGGAGAAAAGATACGTATCCTGATTGAAGGATACCAAAGCGGATTGTCTGTGAAGCGAAGGATACGAGAACTAAGTGTGAATGAAGGTATAAAATTGTAACAGTCTGGCAACTCCAATTATAAGTTAGAAGTACCTACTTTGACAGAGATGGCATGAATGAGACTGATTGGGTCACAATCCCCACCATTGTCAGGCAAGGAGGGATTGTAGTGTCTCAATATGCTGTATGTTGCAAGAAATGTCTGTGTCACAAGATTGATGACATAGGCCATATAGCTAGTTGTGTCATGATTAATTGCTAGACATTGTGAGTCATGATTGAGACCAACTCACCATAATCATTGCTTTACTCCATTAAAAGGCTTGTCCATCTCAGATGTCAGAATTCCAACATCATCATATTGTTATTGCTAGCATTGTCACAAGTGACATATCTGATCTGATCCAACAGTGAGAAGACATGAACAGATGGATAAACTAGTAGACAATACACCCTATGAGTAATACTCAGATGTTTGACTACTTTATACAAAGCCTGTCCAAGATGGATCCCATTGTTGAGCTGGATGAACATGATAAGGCCAGTGTGAAGGGACCACACATGGAGCATGTTCTCTTTAATCCATGAAGCAGTGATAGTAAAGTAGCTGTCACAGTTTGAGGCTTGCCATGTGTCACAGATAAGGTTGACATGTTCTTGAACACTCTGGCTCTATTGTACTATTAGTTGAGTATCATATAAGTATATGCATACATATCAATAGCTTCTTTTTGAATGAGAGAAAGTTGACCTTGAATTTCTGAATAATGAGCTCATGCATTGCAGTACAGCCAGGCACCTTGATCTTGTTTAGAGCATATGAGACAATATTGATCATTTTTTGGAATGTTGGGTGTTCCATACAGTGGATAGTGAAATGACTAACCCATTGAAGGATCAGCTGTTTGAACAATAAGATAGTAGTAGCAAGCCTGAACCTCCTAGCAAGTAGAAAACTTTAAGAGGACAAGACTAGTGTCCTCTAGAGCTAGGGGTGTCCCTTATATACTATTCTACAGTTTGTATAAGTGTATACTACATCTGAGATATGCTATGCTAGGGTATTGGATATACACCTCATGTTGTATATGTATACTAGGCTCTGTCTACAATATAGACTTAGTGGGAAGGTTTCTAGACTAGTTCTAGGCTTGCAAGTGATGTATAGCAAATGGTAATGGTCTAGGGTATGTTGTACATATGTAGAGTATAGGGTTAACTGTGTAATGCAAATGTAATGAGGCATTGCATGAGGCATACCTATACTAGAGTGCATGGCAATAAATTTGATGTGGGATGACAGGAATCCATAATTTGGTCAAGTCCTTTGTGTAGCATATGGTCAGGGGTACCTACTACACAGCCACTATGTTTAACAGTTGGTACTTCACATAGTTGGTCTACATATTTTGCAAAACTGAATAGATAGCCTTTAAGAGAGTCCTTTTAGTGACCTATTCATATATTTTTGAGAATTTAATGTTGTGGCTTTGAATTGTTATGATGTGTTGAACATAGTCTAACATAGTCTAACATAGGTTCAACAGCTTATATAATCCCAAGTTTTGAAGTACAAATGGTCAAAATGCACTCTGAAGGTGCTTTATATTATAATAAAGAGGTCTAGAGTGTTTTATTAGGGATTCTGGCCCTTTGTGGTATGTGGTGCTGCTTTTAGGTGATTTGGGGTGATCAGTACTGCACAGCCACCAAGGTGTAGCATGAGCACATCAGTTAGTATGCAATTTTGGCAACAATTAGCCAGCTCCTTCTATTCTTTATACATATATTAATTGATGGTAAATGTGTTGTTCTCTATTGGTCTGGTTATTATAGGGCTTTCTAGTAGTGTATTATTTGCATTATAATAGATAGGCTATAGCATCATTTGTTAACAAGTTAAATAGTTAATTATTATTCATGGATTGCTCACCTGGTTGGTCACAACAAGCCATTCAATAGCTGTGTTATGAAACACAGACTTCAAATATTGAACAATTGTGTCTGTCAGCACCACATGGCCATCAAGAGAAGGTTGTCTACTGACCAACAAGCTAGCATTGAATTGATGAGCTTCTTCATCCTGGTTGTTACATTTTGCCCCTATTTCAACCCATATTACTCTTTTCTCAATGATAACTGTTACAGGTGCACTCAACACTATAGTGCATTATGATTACTAAAGCTACAAGCACTACAAATACAGACTAAGAACATGAATAATCATTTTTCTAAGTCTTTATCTTATCAGTACTGGTTTACTGATTACTCTTTATTTTCACCTCTTCATGTCTTCACATGTGCACATGGTCATATTTCACAATTTCACAATTTTACCACTTCATAAATATCACTCTTGATGGAGTCATGCTTCACAATCATCATGACCTCTATTCTTATGAGTCATGATCATAGATGAACCACATCTGATACTTGAGGCATCAGGCTATGTCTTCCATTCTACCACATCTATGCTTCTTATTCATATTAGATCCACACTATATATGTGTGTTTATGCTTCTCTTCTCTTCTTACTTATTAGATATGCATTGCTATCTTATGAACTACACAGGATATCTCTAGATGAGACATCCATAGGTACAAACATTAGTAGAGTATATATATATGACTCATATAGAGCATAAAGGACTCTAACAAAGTCCTCTTGTATATTTTCCTCTAAAGATATTCAAAGACTCCCTGTTCTCCTTGCCTAGGGTTATCACTACTATGGCAGAAGTTGCCTATGCATAAGAACATGTATTACTAAGAAGACCTGGACCATAGAAGGCTATATCTCTGTAGACAGTCCATATAAGAAGATACAACATGTTGTACAAAGGCTATACACATGTTATGACCAAGGACTATAGTGGCTGTGCCATTATAGAAAGTCCATACAAGATCTAAGAAGATAAGATAACAAGATCAATGTAGACATTACATGCTCTTGTGTATTCCCCACTATAAGAACTATTATACTACACATCCTTTGTTTCTAGTCTATAAGCAAGACTAGTCAAGACCACCTTGGTAAAGGATACCACAAGGCTAACAAGACACTTGCCTTGGGCAACTACAGATACCTCTTGATGGGTATGCCTCAGAGGTTAGGGTTGTTTCAATAACCACATCCTTCAAGATCATGGATTCTCTATGATCATCCATTCCTATGATCATCCACAACACATCCTAATTACTTGTATCCTTCATGACCTTGGACTCCCTACATCCATAAAACCCTCATCATCATCCTAGTATGACTCCTCAACCACTAATTTAGTTATGAAACCCTCATCGTCATCTTAGCATGACTCCTCATCTTAGTCCCTTCATTACTCCTAATTCAATACCATCCATATTTCCATGATTATCCATTATAGGTACTTTATTTCTTTTATTCTGCTTACTAATCATGTGAGTATCCTTATAGTCACATGAATATCTTCATAGTCATGAACCTTCTTCTTTATCATTCCATGACCTTCTATCCTATTTCATTGAGTATTCTTGCAGTCATGGATATTCTTCTTCACCATTCCATGACATTTCATCTTATTCTATTTCTATCATCTGATTCACTTACTCAGTGAATTGCTTGTCACTATATAATCCTATCTCATAGCTCTTCCATTTTCCTAAGCTAGAGCTCCCTCATAGTATCTTCCTTGTGAAATGACTAACCTACTGAAGGATCAGCTGTTTGAGCAATAGAACAATAGTGGCAAGCCTGAACCTCCTAGCAAGTAGGAAAACTCTAAGAGGACAAGACTAGTGTCCTCTAGAGCTGGGGGCATCCCTTATATACTATTCTACAGTTTGTACAAGTGTATACTACATCTAAGATATACTATGCTAGAATATTTCATGTATACTTCATATTATACATAAATACTAGGCTATATCTACAATATAGCTTTAGTAGGAAAGTTTCTAGACTAGTTCTAGACTTATGTGTGGCATATAGTGAAGGGTTGTGGTCTAGGGTATGTTGTACATGTGTAGAGTATAGGGTTAACTGTGTAATGTGAGTGTAGTGAGGCATTGCATAAAGCATACCTGTACTAGAGTGCATGATAATGAATTTGATGTAGAGTGACAGAAATCCATATTTTGGTCAAGCCCTTTGTGCAGCATATGGTCAGGGGTACCTACTGCACAGCCACTATGTTCAGCAGTTTACATTTCCCATAGTTGGTCCGCATATTTTGCAAATCTGAATAGATAGTCCTCTAGAGACTTCTGTTAGAAATCTGTCCATATAATTTTGATGATTTAATGTTGTGGCTTTGAATTGTTATGAGGTGCCAAACATGTTGAACATATGTTTGGCGCATGTTTGGCAGCTTATGTAAGCCTGAGTTTTGAAGTAGAAACACTCAAAATATGCTCTAAAGGTACTTTTAGCTATAACCTAGGTGTCTTGAGTGTTTTATTGGTAGTTCCGGCCCTCTGTAGTGTGTAGTACTGATTTTAGGCGATTTGGGGTGATAAGTACTGCACAGCCACCAAGGTGTACCATGAGTACATCAGTTAGTACGCAATTTTGGCAACCATTAGCTAGCTTTTTCTGTTCTTTGTATATATGTTTGTTGATGGTAAATATGCTGTTCTCTACTGGTCTGGCAGCCATGGGGCTTTCTAGTAGTGTGTTATTCACATTTGTAACACCTTGTACTTTGAATAGCCAGTTCAATCTAGCTCTCTTGTCTCACCTCTAAGAGTCTTTGTCCTCCTTGATTGATTGGATGCTCCTGGAATCTCTAGGCTACCTTCTGGTAGTATTCTTCATCATGCTTAAGTCCTTGCTCATTACAAGATGTCTTTGCACTCTCCTGGTTGTCACTATCTTAGCACAACATATACTCCATTGTTGTCCCTGTTATCACTGAGGACTTTGCTTGTCTCTATCTGAGCCAAGCTTAACACTGGTGGTGTTTGGCATCCATTGGTAACATGGACATAAACCCATTATTGGCTGCCCACTTGTGATATGATCCATCATGGGCTGATTGCTGGTAATGCTGTAATGTGGTTGTGTGGTCAATGATAGCAACACATCTCTTGAGTTACTTGCTAATACATGGATGGTCAATGAAAGTTTACCATACAAAGAGAGTGTAACTTACCTGCAGGCATTACAATCCCAAACCTTCTTACCATTGAAGTTAAGGTATGGAGTAGAGAAATGTGCATTGATGTCTTGAGTGCACTCAGCCCATCCCTTTTTGATCAGCTTATCCACATCTATGACTTGGATGTCCTTGAGTAGGCTATTGGATCTAATAAGGGCAGCATCACTGGTACCAGACCTATTGGTATGTGTTCCATCTTTCTAATACTCTGAGAGTAATCAGACAGCACTGATTCAATGATTTCAATTGAGCCCAACTTACCTTTTTTCTTTTTGAGTGGGCCCTCAGTGTCTGACTTGGTAGGGGATGTGGTAGCATCAATATCATGGACTTTCTGAGCCTGTTTTGAGCTAGCATTGCCAGTGTTGCTACTAGGTGCCAGTGTACCACTGCCTTCAGGCAGCCTCATTCCTGTTTGAGCTTTTCAGTGAAAAGAAAGCTCCAAATCTGCCATGTTCTCAGCACATGTTATACATACAGATGGTATAGTCACACATTTGGGCTGGTGGGGCTGTTCCTTGATATCAGATATAATCATTATAAGCAAGTTATAAGCAAGCAAATAGGCTTGATAGAAGAGATGGAAATTTTTCATATTCACACACCATTTATAGTTATCAGCTCCTGCCAGCACCAGGAACAACCTGATCTCTCATGGCTTCAGAGCTTCTGGGATCTGGCTTGGCTTGGCTCAGTGCTGCTCAAAATGTCAAGCCCAGCTCCAAGCTCCATCAAGCCTCTAACATGGCCCAGCCCAGCTAGGCTTTTTGAAGCTCAGCTTGGCCAGCTCAGAGCTTTCAGGCTGGGCCATGGCATCACTAAGCAGAGGTGGACAAGGGATAAGCAGTGGGAGATACTCACTGTAGATAACTGGTTGTAGACAAGAGTGCAGTTCAAGTACCTTTGATGATAATCACAAGGTACTGGCTAGATAGGCTTATGAGGTGAGAATGATTAAGAGTAAGCCAAAGAACTGTCTGAATCATTATTATACCAGGACTAACTTCTGGTTTTATATAGTGATAGCTACATTATATATCACTATTGTCTCTACTACTAAATCAAGTAATAGATGCATAGACCATAGAATGGTAAAGAATATGATGGAATGTGCTTATATGAATATGGATGACAAATATCTTCATATTAAGAATTATGACATGTTAAGCATGCCATCCACAGTAGATGTGATGTAACTACATATGACATCATGATTAGTGAGGTATCAGTTAGTATGATGTCTGTTACAATTTCCTTTCTTACTGTGTCCCTTGTCCTCATTACCTACCAACAACCCACAATCCTTTTTGATATCACCTATTACATCTGGTCCCATTTTTTTGTTAATCCTTTCACCTTTACATTCATGATTGATTCTTTTATAAGCTCTTGCTTGGGATGCTAACTCCTCCATTGATTCTCTAGTATCAATGTTGTAGTTCCTATCAGTCACCATTATTCTTTCACTTTCTCCATTGTTCTACTGTAGCTTAGTTAATCCACAGTATAGTTATCCTTTTATATCTATCAGAGGCCAGCCCTATACTAAATCAGCTGTCACTACTTAGATGTAGCTAGAATATGTACAGCCTCCTTTCTTCACTTTAAATCTATTGTTGTCTTGCCTAGAATATACTTTCTATCTAAGGACATTGTGACTCTTTGTGAGCTCCTCCCTTAAGTCAGATCTCCTTGAGTCTAGTTATCTCTAGCATCAAGAACTTGCTGTCTCATGTTTCACACTAGGCATTACAGTGCTAGGTCTAACAAGAGATTTGAAGTCACCCTTGTTCCTTCTATCATCAGAGTAGAACTATCCCCACCTCATTACCATAGCACCCAGTACCATCAGACCGTCTCTTAGTGAAGAGGAAGACCAACCAGAAACCCAGTTACTATCTAGTCAATGAATTACTTCATCATTCTAGTCAATCAACCTATGTAGCTTTATTCTTCAGAACTAGATGTATCTACTGACCAGGTGCATATCCTGTAACTCAGTCCACATCTAGTAGCAGTACTCCCAGAATCCTAGCATTCCAACCCTTACCCCAGATCACTACACCCAGATCATCTAGTCTCATTTTCACTAGTCCTCCACCTAGTCCATCATCCAGTCCACCATCCAGTCCCCCACTGGTTGTCATGTCTATCACTTGATCAGAAGTTAAAGCTGCCCTTCCTGTAGACTTTTCAGGTAAACTAGATGAATCCACCTGATGGATCAAGGTGATGAATGCCTATTTTACAGTTAATAAATTGATCTACTCTGATGATGCCATCAAAATCTTGACCTGCCTAAACAAGATGAGTAAAGGCAGAGGCATCCAGTTCTCAGAGATATGGTATGATAAGATGGAAGATGCCACTGTTGATGCCACAAAGAAAACCTTTGATGCATTTACAAAAGGTTTTCAGTCCACCTTTTTCCCATTTGACTTTAAAGCTAAAGCTTGAATGGAGCTTCATCACCTCATCCAAACTAAGACCAAGAAGGATGATGGTTTCTAAGAATACATTATTCAGTTCCAAGCACTGGCAGCTAAAGCCAGAGTTACCAAAGACCATGCTCTCATCAATGACTTCTCTATGGGTCTTGATTAAAAACTCACTATCATGATCCTCAGAGCTGAGAAACCTGCTGCCACAATCCAGGATTGGATTGAGAAGGCAAAGACCTACCATCAACAGCTCATGAAAATTGAAGACCTTAAGAAAGGGATCCACCATTCATCCAGCTCTTTCTTCTTAACTAATCATATCAGAGACTCAAATGCCATGGATGTTGACTCTGTCCATCTCAAGAAGCTCACCCCTACTGAAAGAGCTAAGTGCATCAGAGAGAACTAATGCTTTAAGTGCTGAAAGGTTGGACATTCAGCCCAGAACTGTAGAGTCACCTTCCCCTCCAGACCATTAACAACTTAGATCCAAGTCATCTTGACTTCACCATCTACACTCCCTCCAGTCATTGCTACTATCACCACTACATCTTCTCCCTCCAAACTAAGTGATCCCATTGATTCATACATCACATCCCTTAAAGAAAAAAAGAAAGATCCAAAACAAATCCTATAAATGCTTCAGATCTGCTTTGATGAAGAAGCCAAATCCACTCTCTTGGATTTTTAAGTAGAGAAGGGTGCCCAACATCCCCTTCTCATAGTTTAAATCATGTATTTGTAGCCTTAACCAACAAACAGACTTTAAGAATCCCAGTTAAGCTATACACTAGAAAAGAAATTATCAACACTGTTGCCCTCATTGACTCTGGAGCAACAGGAAACTTCATTGACATGAACCTGGTCAGAAAGCATTGGTTCCCTCAAAGACCCCTCCAACAACCCTTAGCTGCCCTTAATATGGATGGAACTACAAACAAGGGAGAAATCATCAAACACAAAGCCCAAATGGACCTGACTATTGGAAATCACAAAGAATAAATTGAGTTGATGATCACCCAGCTCAAAATCCCTCAGATCATCCTGGAAATGCTGTGGTTAAAGAAATGGAATCCAAGAATTGACTGGAACCTAGAACAAGTAACAATAGGAAGGGAAGACAAAGAAGACATTCAGAATGTTGACCTCTCTGGTTCTCCTTGAAATGTTGTGTCTCTTCATGAGTACCTCCCCAGAGTAGAACCAGAATGGGCCAACATCAGCAAGATTACCTTATCCACAGAGCTTGAGCAACAACAGGAGAAAATCCAAACTATTCTATCAACCTGGTGTGAAGACTTCAAAGACATCTTTGCTGAACAGACCTTTGACAAACTCCCAGACCACTGCCCCTATGATCATGTTGTCAATCTTAAATCCTTGTTCATTCTGAAGATAGGCAAAACTTATTACCTCAATCTGAAGGAGCATGAAGCATGTCAAGAATTCATCTCTAAACACCTAAAGTCTGGATGAATAGGGCCATCTACTTCTCCTCAAGCAACATCATTTTTCTTCATCTCAAAGAAAGATGAATCTTTATGACCATGTCAAGACTGCCAGTATCTCAATGCTCATACTATTTGCAATGCCTATTCCCTTTCCCTTATTTCAGAATTCATTGATGACATGAAGAATGCAAACATCTTCACCAAGTTTGACATCAGGTGGGGATACAACAATATTCATATTCAAAAAGAAGACCAGTGGAAAATGGCCTTCATCACCCTTTTTGGTCTGTTCAAACCTATGGTACTTTTCTTTGATCATAGCAATGCTCCATCCACCTTCTAAACATTTATAAATCATATCTTTGCCAACATGATCATAGAACACTGGCTCAAGATTTATATGAATGACATGGGTATCTGTATGAAGGATGATCTAAACCTGCACCATGAGAGAACTCAATGGATCCTCCAACAACTATGTGAACATAAGCTGTCCCTGAAGCTGGCTAAATGCAGCTTCAATGCCTTATAAATCAATTTCCTTGGTATCATCATGGGCAATGGCTTAGCTAAAATGGATCCAGTCAAACTTTCAGCCATTAGCTCATGGAAACCCCCAACCACAGTTAAAGGAGTCTGGTCATTCATAGAGTTTGCCAATTTCTACTGAAAGTTTATCTCTAATTTCTCCAACATCATCACTCCTTTAAACTTGCTTATCCAAAAGAATCAATCCTGGGACTGGATCCAATTACAACAGCATGCCTTTAACCAGTTAATCAACATCTTTTCATCTACCTCAGTCCTCCCATCTCTAATTTGACCAAGTCATTCACAGTTATGACCAATGCCTCTTTGATTGCTATGGGAGCTGTCTTAATGCAAACTAATATCAACAGAGACCTTCACTCATGCTCATATTTCTCCAAAATCTTCATTCCAGCAGAATGTAATTATGACATCTATGATTGTGAATTGCTTGCTGTTATCCTTGCTCTCACTGAGTGGAGACATTATCTGCTTGGTATGAATCACCCAATCACTATTATCACAGACCACAAGAACTTGTTGTACTTAAAAGACCCCCGCAAACTCTCTCATCACCAAGCTCATTGGAAACTATTCCTTTAGGACTTTGACATCTTATGGAAAGTTACTCCTGGCACACAAATGGGTCCAGCTGATGGTCTGTCATGAAATTCAGAGGTGGACACCTCAGAAGACAATATACATAGTTTGATTGTTTCAGAACCAATTATCATCCATGCCTTTGACACCAGACTTGCTGAACTAGTGAAATAATCCTAAACCTCTGAGGTGTAACTGTCAAGAGGCAATAGCAGTTATCCAAGAGAAGTGTCTTGTTACTCTTGTGGTATCCTTTACCAAGTGGGCTTGATTTGACCTAGCTAGCTTATGCTAGGGAACACAAGTAGTGGAGTAATGATAATAGTCTTATTGTTAATAGGGGAAACTCCAGAAAAGACTTGGTTAGAGTCTTCCTGGCTCTACATGGGTCATATATATACTCTATCTATGTTTGTATCTATGGATGCCTCATCTAGAGATATCCTGTATTGTTCATGAGGTTACAATGTGTATCTAATAAGGATGAAAGAGAAGCATAAACACACATATAAGGTGTGGATCTAATGTGAATAAGAAACATAGATGTGGTAGAATGGAAAACATAGCCTGATGCCTCAAGCATCAGGTGTGGTTCATCTATGATCATGACTCATAAGAATAGGGATCATGATGATTATGAAGCATGACTCCATTAAGAGTGAGATCATGAAACTGTGAAGAAGTGAATAAGTGAAATGTGACCATGTACACATGTGAAGATGTGATAATGTGCCAATAAAGAGTAATCAGTAAAACTAGTACTGATAAGATAAAACTTAAGAGTATCCATATTCTTAGTCTGTAGTCTGTATTCCGTGTTGCTTGTAGCTTTAGTAATCATTATGCACTATAGCATAGAGTGCACCTGTAACAACTAGTCCACTCATCATCTAAAGGTGACCCTTTAGTACTCCATGCTATTGAAGGTCTTGAAAAAGACAACCCTCTTTTCATCTAATCTGCCCTCATCAATTGGACACTCAACAATGGACACCTATACTTCAAAGGTCATCTCTATATTCTCCTATCTGCTCACTCTTCTATTTTAGCTACTATTCATGAATCACCCACCATGGGCCACTTAGACCAATTTCACACCAAGGCCTTCATGGAGAGAGACTACTGGTGGCCAGGATTGGCTACTTTCATTCACAACTTTGTCAGTGAATGTGCTACTTGTCAATAAAATAAGGTCAACACACATTCTACCATATCAAACCTCTCCCCCATTCCATCACACTTCACCTTATCATTTAAACAAATCTCTGTGGACTTCATCATGGATCTCCCAGAATCTCAGAGGTATGATTCTATCATGGTCATGATCAACCATGGACTTACTAAGGGAGTAATTCTTGCCCCCTTGCAAAAAATTGATCTCTGCTGAAGGAATTGCCCAACTTTTCCATGATTATATCTTCAAAAGATTTGAACTTCATGACTCAGTCATTTCTGATTGAGGACCCTAGTTCACATCTGCCTTTGCCAGGAAATTGGCCAGGCTTCTCAAATAGGATGTCAAGCTGTCCACTACATATTATCCTCAGACTGATGGACAAATAGAGTGAATGAACCAAGAACTGGAAACATATCTCCATATCTTCACTATAAATCAGTCTAAGAAATGGGCTGATCTCCTCACCACTGTCAAGTTTGCTCATAACACTGCCCCCCATTCATCTACTAAAACATTCCCCTTCTTACTGATGCTTGGATATGAACCTCAAGCTTATCCACCAATCAGAAAAATGTTCTTTCCCACTCTAGATCCAGATTAACAGTCCTTAATGACTCAAGAAAAGAAGCACTAGCTGCACATGACTCTGCCTGACAGATTATGACTGCCTAGACAACCAGGCACTTCACACTGTGGAAGGTTGGAGCCAAGGTCTGGCTAGAAGCCACTAATCTCCATATAAAAACCTTGTTGCAGAAACTCACTCCTAAACACTATAGTCCTTTTGAAATCATTCAAGTGCTTTCATCCCTTTCCTATCAGCTTAAACTTCCACCCATCTGGAAGATACATGATGTATTCCACACCTTGCTCCTATCCTCATACAAAGAAACTGATATATATGGTCCTAATTTCCTTCATCCTCTGTCTGGCCTGATCAGATCAGAAGAGGAATATGAGGTAGAGTGTATTGTCTTCCACAGAGGTAGTGCATCAAGAAGGTAGTACCTTACTACATAGAAAGGCTATCCATCATCAGAAAATACATGGGAACTAGAAAGTAATCTCCACCATGCATAGCAAATCCTTAATTGCTATAAGAGAGACAACTGACTCTGAAAGATGGCAAAAACCAAGTTGTTGGTCTCTTTATGAGTATCACCTTGGATAAACCACTTCCACTGCTATCTAGAATACTATGTTGTTCCAATCGTCATCACTGGCATTCTCCTCTGCATCCTCTTCTCTCATTGCCTCTCATATTCAAACACTCTCAGTAAAACCATTATTGCTTCCAATCAACTATATACTTACTCTGCTGGTTATAATTTTATCTGATGCCTCTCTTCTCCTCATTATCAAACACCTTCCTTTATTTCAAGAGGATGTTACATTCCAAGAGCTTATCTGTTTATTTCATGACATTATCAGAGTACAATGCTTTCATCAACAAACTGCCCCTAATGATCTATCCCCCTTGTATGGAGCACCCATGTGTTTTCTACTTAGCACTCTCCCTCAATGTATTCTAACTCTTTTGTACTCTCATGGTTTCTCCTCCTTTATTTAACAGATCTCTGGAGAACAATTATACTCCATATTCCTTCTGATTTTCCTTTCCATGGAACTGGAAGAAAGAGAATGATATTTGCCCACTATTACTCCAATCTCTCCTATCCCCATCTTGATACCTCCTCCTTCATCTACTCCACAACCTACCTCTGAGCCCAGACTTGAGCTTCTTCAACAACCATTCTCTCTGCCACCATTGTCTTTGGTTATCATAACTAGTTCTCTAGATGAATCTGAAGCTACTGCTGTGGATGACAATGAAGAACCCCCAGTGAATAGAGCTGCCATGTAGCTCTCTCAATTATATCACATTCTTAGAGCCAATAAAGTCACCATCTTGTCTGCTCCTACCTGACTTCTTTCCATCATCGTCCATCATCAACTAGCATCAGTCCATACTGAGTGCTTTCACTGTCATCTTACAGGCCACTATTGAGAGGATTGTTCCTACTATACCTGCCCAAACTGTCATATGTCTGCTTCTGGACACCCCCAGTATCTGTATCTATGCACCCAATACAGCTTTTGTTCTAGATAGGGGCACTCAAATCATGTCTGTCCCATATGCTCTTGTGGACCTTGTAATCAAGATGGGCACATTACAGATGACTGTCCATTTGACTGTCTATTACTGGAGCAAGCCCTCGACATCTATGGACAATGCTTCCAATCTTCTCCTCCAGCATAGTATGGAGTTAACATTTCTCAAATCAGGGTTTCAAGTTTATAAAGAGGGTAATGTTACAATTTCCTTTCTTACTACATCCCTTGTTCTCATTACCTACCAACAACCTGCAATCCTTTTCAGTATCACCTATTACATCTGATCCCATTTTTTTGTTAATCATTTCACCTTTACATCCATGATTGATTCTTTTATAAGCTCTTGCTTGGGATGCTAACTCCTCCATTGATTCTCTAGTATCAATGTCATAGTTCCTATTAGTCATCATTGTTCTTTCACTTTCTCTATTGTTCTACTGTAGCTTAGTTAATCCACAGTATAGTTATTCTTTTATATCTATCAGAGGCCAGCCCTATACTAAATCAGCTGTTACTACTTAAATGTAGCTAGAATATGTACAGCCTCCTTTCTTCACTTTGAATCTATTGTTGTCTTGCCTAGAATATACTTTCTGTCTAAGGATATTGTGACTCTTCATGAGCTCATCCCTTATAATATGGATAGTGTAATTGGCTGATGTCATATGTCATTCTAGACTCCTATCATATGACATGCCATAAGTATTCATGATGTTAATAA
Source organism: Pulveroboletus aff. carminiporus (assembly GCA_038094195.1). NCBI lineage: Eukaryota > Fungi > Basidiomycota > Agaricomycetes > Boletales > Boletaceae > Pulveroboletus > Pulveroboletus aff. carminiporus. Next base: position 4,165 of record JBBPTP010000145.1, on the reverse strand, counting down.
GAAGATAAGATAGGTGAAATCACAAATCTCAACACTACAATATCTATAAGTAAAGTGTGGGACCCAAATAACTAACTAATTGAATCACAGCAAGGATGGACACACAGGAAAGAGCTAGTCAAAAAATAAGTCTGTTACAAATGTGAATAATATACTACTAGAAAGCCCCATGGCTGCTAGACCAGTAGAGGACAGCATATTTACCATCAACTAATATATGTACAAAAGAATAGAAGGAGCTAGCTAATTGTATTAGACCTAGTGCATGATGCTAGGGATATCTTGACTCAAGTAGGTCCAAACTAAGAGAGGAGCTCATGAAGAGTCACAATGCCCTTAATCCAAACAGTGCTAGGTGAAAGCAACTAATGTATTCCAAGTGGAGAAATACTACTGAAAGTAACTATGGTGTTGAGATGTAGTAAAAGACTACCATAGTAAGCAAGTAATAATGAAGAGGAAAGATAATCATTGTAGATAAGTAATCAATGAAGATGACAAGAGATAACCATAGTGAGTAAGTAACTATGAAGTTGGGATGAAAGGTGATGAGAAACTACAGAGTGTTACAAATGCTCTTTTTACAACATCATAACTTATCCAAACTCTAATTCATGCTCCTCCATAATGAGGTTAAACTATGCTACACAAGTCTAACACTTGTCACTAGGCTTGCTGTTCAAATTAATTACCCCAAGTTCTATCTTGTTAACCTTCCACATTTGCTAAGTCTAAAACAACCTACCCTTAACTCTATTAACTCTTCATGACTTCATGACAGCACAGTGCTTGTCACTCTGTGACTTATGACTTTATGCATTTGGACTTATTGAACCTTATATGACAAAACTTAACTTTATTTCTATGCTTTCATTTCCATGCCTCATGCATTTCATTACTGCTACCTGTTATCCTATGGCTATGTGCTTCTATGCTTCTCTTCCATTTGATCTGCCACACCTCATGTTTTCCTTATTTCTTTAATCTTCACATTATAGCCTTGTGTTACAATGCAAATAATACACTACTAGAAAGCCCTATGATGACCAGACCAATAGAGAACAACACATTCACCATCAATTAATATATATACAAAGAATAGAAGAAGCTGGCTAATTGTTGCCAAAATTGTATACTAACTGATGTGCTCTTGGTGGCTGTGCAGTACTAATCACTCCAAATCACCTAAAAGCAGCACCTGAAACAACCCTAAACTCCTGAGGCATAGCCATCAAGAGGCAATAGCAGTTGCTCAAGAGAAGTGTCTTGTTACTCTTGTGATATCCTTTACCAAGTGGGCTATACTAGTCTTGCTTATAGACTAGGAACTAGAGGTCTAGCAGACTAAATACTGCTTATAGAGGAGTGATGGTAATAGTCTTATTATCATTAGGGGAAAACTCCAGAGAAGACTTGATTAGAGTCTTCCTGGCTCTACATGGATCGTATATATACTCTATCTATGTTTGTATCTATAGACATCTCATTTAGAGATATCTTGTGTTGTCCATGATGTTACAATGCATATCTAATAAGTAAGAATGGAAGATAAGTATGAACATATGTCTAAGATATGGATCTAATGTGAATGAGAAGCATAGTTGTGGTAGAATGGAAGACATAGCCTGATGCCTCAAGTATCAGGTGTGGTTCATCTATGATCATGACTCATAAGAATAGGGGTTGTGATAATTGTGATGCATGACTCCATTAAGAGTGAGATTGTGAAGTCATGAATAAGTGAAATGTGACCATGTGCACATGTGAAGATGTGATAATGTGAAAATAAAGAGTAATCAGTAAATCTGATACTGATAAGATAAAACTTAAGAGTGTCCATATTCTTAGTCTGTAGTCCATTTTTGTAGTGCTTGTAGCTTCAGTAGTCATAATGCACTATAGCATAGAGTGCACCTGTAACAGCACCACACACCACAAAGGGCTGAAATCCCTAATAAAACACCCCAGACTCCTTCATTATAATATAAAGCACCTCCAAAGCACATTTTGATCATTTGTACTTCAAAACTCAGGCTTATATAAGCTGTTAAACCTATGTTAGACTATGTTAGACTATGTTTGATGCCTCATAACAATTTGAAGCCACAACATTAAATTCTCAAAAATATATAAATAGGTCACTAAAAGGACTCTCTTAAAGGCTATCTATTCAGTTTTGCAAAATATACAGACCAACTATGTGAAGTGCCAACTGTTAAACATAGTGGCTGTGCAGTAGATACCCCTGACCATATGCTACATAAAGGACTTGACCAAATTATGAATTTCTATCATCCCACATCAAATTTATTGCCATGCACTCTAGTACAGGTATGTCTCATGCAATGCCTCATTACATTTGCATTATACAGTTAACCCTATACTCTACACATGTACAACATACCCTAGACCATTGCCATTTGCTATACATCACTTGCAAGCCTAGAACTAGTCTAGAAACCTTCCCACTAAGTCTATATTGTAGACATAGTCTAGTACACATGTATAACATGAGGTGTATATCCAATATTCTAGCATAGCATATCTTAGATGTAGCATATACTTGTACAAACTGTAGAATAGTATATAAGGGACACCCCCAGCTCTAGAGGACACTAGTCTTGTCCTCTTGGAGTTTTCCTACTTGCTAGAAGGTTCAGGCTCACCACTATTGTTCTATTGCTCAAACAGCTGATCCTTCAGTGAATTAGTTATTTTAGCCTTATGGCTGTTTACATACATATTTGGATAATGGACCAAATAGGGACAAACATGTACTTAGATATATAAGGACCTAAATTGACAATCAAGAGATTCTCAGTCAGATCCTCTTGGGTTTTTTCCTTCTTACATCTGTCTCTAAGTCTAAACCTCCTAGTGGTAACCTGAAAGCCTAGTGCAATTAGGGTTGTTTCACAGAGTAGATCCAAGTCAAGAAGTAAAAAGATAAGCTAATAGTGTGAAAGAATGAGCACTAAAGAAACAATAATAAAATATACTTGAATAAGCTTGTCTTAAGGTGAACTGGAGTTGAAACATAGATGACTAAGTGAATCTATTGTTGTCAAGAGTCTAACAGCAAGCAATTGTGAAAAGAAAAAGAAAAAGAGAAGCACACTAAGAGGGTAATCAATTGTAACAAATTGTTGTCAAAATTGTATACTAACTGATGTGCTCCTGGTACACCTTGGTGGCTGTGCAGTACTTATCACCCCAAATTGCCTAAAATCAGTACTACATACCACAGAGGGCCAGAACTACCAATAAAACATCTGAGATACCTTTATTATAGCATAAAATATCTTTAGAGTGTATTTTGAGTCTTTCTACTTCAAAACTCAGGCTTACATAAGCCACTGAACATGTGCTGAATATATGTTCAACATGTTCAGCACCTCATAACAATTCAAAGCCACAACATTAAATCTTCAAAATTATATGGACAGATTTCTAAAAGGATTCTCTAGAAGACTATCTACTTAGATTGGCAAAATATGTGGACCAACTATGGGAAATGCAAACTGCTGAATATAGTGGCTATATAGTAGGTATCCCTGATCATATGCTACATAAAGGGCTCAACTAAAATATAGATCTCTACCACTCTACATCAAATTTATTGCCATGCACTCTTATGTAGGTATGTCTCATGCAATACCTCATTACATTCACACTATACAGTTAATCCTACACCCTACACATGTACAACATACTCTAGACCACAACTGAAATAACCCTAATAGCTACTAGAGCTTTCAGATTACCACTTGGCAGCTTAGACTTAGAAAGAAGCAGATAAGGGAAATATCCAAGAGGATCTGACTGAGGATCCCTTGATCATTAATTTGGGTCCTTATACAGTGACCTCAAAAACCATTGCAATGTTTCACTAATCTGAACTGTCTGCTGTGTAGTGTCCGAGTGTGTGGGAATCCTGCTTAGTCATAGTTAGACGAAATAATGTACACACTCTTGGCTACAAATGGAGCTACTGATTATGTCATTTGGCTCAGTGGTTCCTGAGATATGGCCATTTTGAGATGGTGACTTTATTGCAACAGTTTTTGAGCTTTTGGTATCCAGGGTATATTAGTACTTGGTATAACCTCCTTTTGCCTTGATCACTGCCTCTATCCTTCTAGGCATGCTTTCAATGAGTTTCTGA
>JBBPTP010000144.1:0-32056 GCA_038094195.1 Pulveroboletus aff. carminiporus | reverse complement strand
GCCTTATGGCTGTTCACGCCTCTATTTGGATAACGGACCAAATACGTACAAACATGTATTTTAGTATATAAGGATCCGAATCGACGACCAAGGGATCCTCAGTCAGATCCTCTTGGGTATTCCCCTTATCTGCTCTCTTCTAAGTCTAAGCTGCCTAGTGGTAACCTGAAAGCTCTAGTAGCAATTAGGGTTGTTTCAAGGTAAGTGTCTTGTTAACCTTGTGGTATCCTTTACTAAGGTAGTCTTGACTTGACCTAGCTAGCGTATGCTAGGGAACACAAGTAGTGGAGTGAAGATAATAGTCTTATTGTTAATAGGAGGAACTCCAAGAGAACTTGGTTAGAGTTCTCTAGCTCTACATGGGTCATATATATACTCTACTAGTGTTTGTATCTATAGACACCTCATCTAGAGATATCCTGTGTTGTTCATGATGTTACAATGCATATCTAATAAGTAAGAATGGAAGAGAAGTATAAACATACATCTAAGGTATGGATCTAATGTGAATAAGAAGCATATATGTGGCAGAATGGAAGACATAGCCTTATTCCTTAAGCATCAGATGTGGTTCATCTATGATTGTGATTCATATAAATAGGGGTCATGATGATTGTGAAGTGTGACTCATCAAGAGTGAATAATCATGAAGTTATGAATAAGTGAAATAGTGAAATGTGACCAAGTGAAACAACCCTAATAGCACTTAGGCCTTCAGGTTACCACTAGGAAGCATAGACTTTAGTAGAGTCAAGAAGTGTAGGGGAAAACCCAAGAGGATCTGACTGAGGATCCCTTGGTCGTCAATTCAGGTCCTTATATACCCTACTACATATTTGTACATATTTGGTCCATTATCCAAATAAAGGCATAAACAGCCATAAGGCTGTGAAATGGTAATTAAAACAATGAGGTAGGTGTGAGTCAAGTGGTATATCAAATGGAAGAGAAGCATAAAGCATAGCCATAGGGTAAAGGGGTAGTGGAAATGAAATGCATGAGGCATAGAATGGAAGCGTATGAATAAAGTTAAGTTCTGTCCACTAAAGTTCAATAAGTCCAAAAGCATAAAGTCATAAGTCACACGATGTCAAGCATCGTGCTGACGTGAAGTTGTGAAAGTATTAGTGGGGTTTAGGGCAGGGTTGGTTCACACTTAGCAGATGTAAGAGTTAAGGAAGTTGTGACATTGTAACTTTGGGTTATTTGATTTGAGCTACAAGCCTAACGACAAGCATTAGACTTGAGTGGCTAGTTTAACCTCATTGCAGAGGAGCTTTAATCAGTGTTTGAATAAATTACAATGTTGCAAAAGAGTGTTTGTAATACCAAGTACACATGTGAAGACATGAAAATAAAGAGTAATCAGTAAGTCCAGTACTGATAAGATAAAACTTAAGAGTGTCCATGTTCTTAGTCCGTAGTTCATATCCATAGTGCTTGTAGCTTCAGTAATTGTAATGCACTATAGTGTAGAGTGCACCTGTAACACTGAGAAGGAATGTAAAATCCTGTAGTGCATATTCTCAATTATCTGTCAGCTCTCAATTTCATTTCACACAGTGATCAGAGGAAGACTGCAAAAGAGCAGGTCGAGCAAGCTAGAGAAACTATTCATTCTGTGAAACACAAGCACAAGAGTATACAAAATGCTCGAGTGTGTTCTTTATTCTATTTGCTAAGTCACATCTGAAAGCCCATGTGTACCAGATCCTATGACACCTATTCACCCTTGGTATTGGTGAGGCAGTAGATTTAGGTGACTTGAACAGGCAAATTAGAGATGCAGAAAAAATGGCTGAAAGCACAGAGCAAAACTTGTCTGCATGCTTGCTAAGTATCCAACATACAATCATTTCTTTGCAGCGAATTGAAGAAGAAATCATGTCTCTCAACAACCTTGAAAGCTCTGTTCATGATCAAGAAGTAGTGATTTAGCAGAATGTACAGCACTTCAATGGACTCCACACCCATATGATCGATCTGACCAACATGTCCTTGGATGTATCTCTTTTCATCGGGAAACTCGCTACAAAAAGTGAGACCCTTGATATCAACCATATTGTACAAGAATTCATGCAAGGCATACTGAGTTTTGGCAAAGTGATGACATCAGAAAGGAAGTTGGATGGACTGTTGTTGCAGCATAATTCAGGGGTGCTGCAGGAGATGCTGAAAATGATTACACAGAGCAATGTGGACGGCCATCATGCAATCAAGGACATAATATAAAGGTACTATAATGAAATGCTGCCCACTGAATATGTAGATAGGTCCCTCATATATCTCAAATCAGTACAGAGATGTAAGTTGGTTCTTTTCGTCATTCCATACAGTTCTTTTCATTCCAAATGACATGGAATGATCATATCGGATGTCATCATATTGTCATAAATCAGATCTCAGATTCATGAGTAGGAACCATGCACTCATTTTCTAAACACATTAGACTAGCGGTAGTACAAGTACAGTTAATTCTGCCCCCCATCCCTTTCTTCCCTAGTTTCATGCTCTTCTGTTCTAGATATCGTGCTTGCTGACCCTTGACTGCTCGTTATTAATGATGTATCATCTTCTGTTCTAGCAATCTACATGTTGATTGTCAGATTTCTGACATGTATACAACAATCCTTGATTAAGTAGAGTGACCATGTAGGTACAGATCTTGTGTCTTCATTTCAATTTTTGTCATCATGAACCTAATCAGGACTAAGATACATTACCTAACCCATAGCGAGATCCAGAGGCATTAAAGAGGCATGCAAAAAGTGACCAGTTTATAGAAAAATCACAGCAGCAACCTGCGAATGAATACATGACATGATTGTAGGTCTAAATCAGGATGAGACAAATCTGTTCAGCCAGAATCCATGGTTGAAATGGAACAAAGGCCATCATCTACCAAGCAAGCAAGACCATTACCCATACATGCTGCAACAGAATGTGGCAGACCAAACTTGGAGAACAGCATGAGAGGTAGATGTCGTTAAGAGAGTGTGAGCATAGTAGCAAGGATGATAAGATGTGATTCCAGATGTACTTAAGAGGCATAACATCATCCCAGGATGAGACAGCGATATATCAGTTAGCCCATGAAGTGACCATTCATACAATGCACCATGTTGAGATGAATGCATTAGGCTGAACATATGCAAGCAGTCACACATTTTAGCCACAAAGAATATGAGCCACCTCTGCAGATCTGATCAATATGGGGAGCTGGTTTATACAATCAATAGAATCAATTAGTATTTAAGAACAAACCAGCTAGAGGGGCTACCAGGGAACTCTCTCGCTCTTTAGCCCTTGTTCACTTTTGCTTCCATACACTAAATACCACATACCTCGACCATGGTGTAAGAAGAACAATATGATGCCATCATCGTTGGAGCAGGATTTAGTGGCATACATCATTTGATTCACTTGCATAAACTAGGATTACATTGCATGGTGATCGAGGCCAGGTCAGACCTAGGGGGGACATGGCACTGGAACAGGTACCCCAGTGCATGGGTAGACAGTCATATCCCAATCTATGAGCTAGCACTCCCTGAGCTTTGGAAAGACTGGACATGGACAGAAAAGTTCCCAGGATGGCAAGAATTGCATGATAAATATGACAAGCTAGATAAACAATCTCAGCATAGTTTGGGAAATGAGCTCGATTCAATATATACCTAGATAAACAATCTAATATGAGATGTAGTTAGCAAAAGGAAGAAAGTAAAACATATGGTAATCATATGTTCTCACCTCAGCATAGTTCAGGGAATGAGCTGAGGTGCACTATTGTATTGAAGTAGTTTAAATGGCCATTGGACCAGGTACAAAGTAGTATCATGTGATAACAAAATGTCAGTATAAAACTAATGTCAAATGGTATCTATCAATGTCTCGAGTGACAAAGATACAAGTCAGTAGGTGAAACAACATATGGCTTGACCACACAACAGCTTGACACCATCTAACACTCCTCCTTCAAGCCAGGCATAGACTGAGCACAGTAGCAAAATGCTTGGTCTTGGCGTTGGATAGTGTCTTCATCAATGTGTCGGCAAGCATGTCATCAGTTGGACAGTAGGTGAGGTCGATGATGCCATTTGTGATAATATAATGGATGAAGTGATAACAAATATTGATGTGTTTGGTATGGGCATGAAATTTATCATCCTTCGTGAGCACGATAGCTGACTGGTTGTCACAGTAGAGAATGGTAGCACCTTCGATGGGACCAAAAACCTCACCAATGAAAGAGCATAGCCATATTGCCTCCTTTGCAGTGTGCATTGTGGTAATGTATTCTACCTCCATGGTGGACAATGTGATGACTTCCTGCATCTTCACAGACCAGGAGATTGGTCTGCCATTGAGCATAAAAACATAGCCTGAGATGGCATGATGGTCCTTGTTCAAGTTCCCATCTGTATCAGTGTAGCCTACCAAACCCATAGCTTCCTGTCCAGGTCCATATGTGATATCCTAATTGGGCATTCTCTTTAAGTACTGTATGACCTGTTTTACTGCCTTCCAATGCACGCAGCCAGGGTTCTCATAGAAACAAGAGAGATGAGGTAGCGTAGGTGATGCCGGGATGACTCCCAATTGTAGTGTAGATTAGAGATCCCACAATCTCACAATATGGGATGTCACGCATGTCAGCAGCTTCTTGCGATGTCATTGGGGACTGGGATTTCAAGAGGTTGGAATTGGGGTCCATGGGGATGGATAATGGCTTTACTTCATTGAGGTGGTAGCATTTGACAATAGACTCAATGTACGACTTCTGCAAGACTAAGATTGAGCATGCGTCACGGTTGCATTTGATCTCGAATTCCAAGAGCTAATGGATATCACCCATGTCGAACACTTCAATGAAGTTCCTGAGCTTTTCCTTGGTCTTAGATAGTAAGTCTAGATTGCTGGATGCTAACAGCATGTCATCAATTGATGACAATAATGTCATCGCCTTCGAAACAAAAGAAAATGGCATGGTCAGATTCAGAGCAGGTAAGATCTTGTGACTTGAGGATGTCACATAGCTTCTCATACCAACGATGCCCACTTTGCTTGAGCCCATAAATTGACTTGATCAGATGAAGAATGTGGTGTTCTTGTCCAGGCACAGCATAGCCAGGTGGTTGTCACATATAGATCTGTTCAGCCGAGTTGAGTTCGCCATTGAGATATGTGCTCTTGATGTCGAGCTGCTGAACTTCCCAATCATTAATGGCAGCTGTTGCAAGAATGGTGTGGATGGACATGAGTTTGGCAATGGGCACGAAAGTGTCGAAGTAATTGACGCCAGAAACTTGCATGAAGCCTTGCATGACTAGCCAAGCCTTGTAACGCTTGATTTGGCCTGTGGCGTTCTTCTTCATCTTAAAAACCCATTTGCTACCTACCATGTTTGCTCCATCCAGCTTATCGATGACAGTCCATGTTCCCACCTTATCAAGCCATTCAAGCTCCTCTCGAATTGCTTTGTCCCACTTTGGCCAATCTGCTCGTCACCTCGCCTCCTTCACACTTCGTGGCTCAAGACCCTCAGCATCCACAACAGCAGCTGCCAATGCAGCCACGTTTGGTTTCTCACCCACTTCATCAATGGTTAGCATCAATTTTGGATCAGATCAGGTTGTGACACCAGCGGATAGGGTTGATTGGCCATGTTGACTAGTAGCCATGCCAGTGCTAGCAAGTACATCACATACATAGTGGCTGGATTGGGGAACATGAGAAGAGCAATGCAGTGCAATTTCAAATGCCTGCGTGGTGCCAGACAGTGCGATTTCATCTGATTTTGCTTTGACTGATTCGTCTGTGCCTTTAGAAAGCAGCACCCATGGTGCGTTATCAGCGGTGGTGTCAAGACTGACTTTATTTGTGTACTCCCCCTCTAGCTTGTCACTGCTATTTACAGCAACATCCCCACCTTCATGTATGAAATGAACATTCTGCTCCATGGTGACAGTGCACTTCATCGGCCAAAAGACCTGATGGCCTTTGCTCTGTGAGTCAAATCCAATCCAGCATCCTTCAGTGACCTGACTGGCTAATTTCATAGCAGTCTCATTCTTCACCCACATGCAGTAGCCCTAGGGATGAATATCAGCAAGGTTTGGTGGCATATCTGTCACGGTCTCATGCAGCATCTTACCATTGAGCATCTTTGTCAATGTATGGTTCTTCAATCAAATGGCATGATTCATGGCCTCCTTCCACAAGTACTGGGGAAGCTTTGCATTGTGAAGCATCATGCAGACCTTCGTGACAAGAACTCTGTTTAGTCGCTCCATGACTCCATTCTACTATAGTGTATCATGCACAGTGAGCTTCCTCATTGTGCCGTGAGACTCAAGGTAAGTGGTGAATTCATTGCTCATGTATTCCCCACCTCAATCTATATGTAGGCACTTTATCGATGTGTTGTGCTGCTTCGCTGCCCAAGCCTCAAACTTTTTGTAGGTCTTGAAGGTTTCAGATTTGACACAAAGTAGGAGCTGGACTCCACAGGTCTGAATGAATTTTGCCACCATACTCAGTGAAATGTGCCCCTTTGTGCTCTTTCAGTACTGGATGCCATTTCGACTTCGCTGCAATGCAAGAGTTGCATTGCAAGTCTTTGTCACTTGCTGTCAGGATCAGCTGAATCCCAGTGACAAAACCTTTCATAACAAGTTGTTTTGCTGCCTGGACACCAATGTGGCCCATGCAGCGGTGCAATTCCATGAATGTTCAACATGATAGACTCCTTTAGGCAACTTTGGGACCTTGCCAATAATGTTGCCATCCTTCATGATGGTGCAGCATCCTCCTCCGAATGTTGCAATGCAGCCAGTGTTATCGATACGACCAATGGAAATGAGGGTGAACCCAATATTGGGTGCATACAAGACTTCTGTCAACTAGATCATTGACATGTCCACACCATTTGGGACCTCTATCAGCATTTCGCCAACTCTGGTAGCACTAAGCGACTGTTAGTTCATAGCATCAAAGCTTCTATTCAAGATGTTGTGAAATGTTATGAAGTGGTTGTGGTAGGGAGAAAGATGGTGAGTAGAACCTGAGTTGTAAAGCTTGACAATGACCTCATCATTGTCCAAAGGTTCAATCACCACACATGCTAGTGAGTCTGGTGCCTCCTCGTTAACCATAGTATTATGCAGTTCGTCTTCATCGACTTTGGAGAACCAATCATCGTCTGAATCAGAAATGTCATCAAGATTGGGGATGCTATCACCATCGCTGTCATATGCAGATGCAGTGTACGTGGCCCAAGCTCCATCCTCATCTCATGCCTGTGAAGCATTCACAGCATTACTTTTCTTAGTGATTTTTGCCTTTGTAGTGCTAGTTGATGCTGTCTGTCCTCCGCCGGTGCTCAACTTTGCAGAGCTGTCCTGGGGTGGACTTGGACACTGGTCCTGTCTGTGGCCCTTACCACCACAATTCCAGCAAACACCCTTAGGCTTTTTCGAGTTCTTTTCCTTCCCATCACTATTTGACTTTCCAGAGGCAGACAGAGCCACGCTCTTCTTCTTGGAGTCAGATTTTGAAGCCATCATAAGCCTATCATGTTCCTGAATGACATAATTCATCAGGTCTTCTGCTGAAATCTCCTTGTTCAGCAAGTGAGCCATGGACAAGAGATGAGTGATGTAGTTCTGATAGGTATGAGAAAGGGATCAGATGATGTTGGAAGTATATTCAGTGTTTGTCAGGGTAATTCCAACAGTGGCAAGCTCCTCACAACTGGCTCGAAGCTTATCTAAGTGAGCTCATAGATCTCCCTTCTCAGGACAAGAGAGGTTCTGGAACTTTGCTCGAAGATCTGCTTGGACTAGAAATGTCTGGGACTTGTATTCAGCAGTGATGGTCTTCCACATCTTCACAACAGTATCATCATGAAGAATCTTCCACAGAGTCAAATCTGGTAATGCGTGTGCAAGCTGCTGGCGACATATGAACTTGGGCTTTTGCCATTTGGTGAGGGCTTTTTCGTATGCAACTATCTCATCAGGCTTGGCATTTTCACCAGGTTCTGTCAGCTTTGCAGCAATGCTGGTGAGGTGATCAACAACACCACAAGCAGCCAAGGCCCACTTGAGACAACTCTTGAAGATGTCCCAGTTTGTACCATCAGCATTGAGTTTCAGAACGGTGTACAAGTCTTCCTTTATGGTAGTTTCCATGGTGCCAGGGCTCATAACCCGATAAATATGATGGGCTAGATAAACGATCTCAGTGTAGTTCAGGGAATGAGCTTGATTCAATATGTACCTAGATAAATGATCTAGTATGAGATGTAGTTAGCAAAAGGAAGAAAGTAAAACATATGGTAATCATATGTTCTCACCTCAGCATAGTTCGGGGAATGAGCTGAGGTGCGCTATCATATTGAAGCAGTTTAAATGGCCGTCAGGCCAGATACAAAGTAGTATCACGTGATAACAAAATGTCAGTACAAAACTAATGTCAAATGGTATCTATCAATGTCTTGAGGGACAAAGATACAAGTCAGTAGGTGAAACAACATATGGCTTGACTGCACGACGGCTTGACACCGTCTGACATTGCAAGCGTGTATATTGTTACCATTCTTGTTTTCGTCTGATGGACTGTTGGCCGGGTTCGGTATTGACCTGCGTCGTCGATACATAGCTATTTTGCGTACGCCGGAGATAAATTGGATTTGCGCCCACATTGTCGGTTTGACACAGTGGTGAAGCAAGCACACTGGAACGATCAGTTGCACCTCTGGCATGTCACGGCGTACGGGAAGTGTGGAATCTACAGGGCCTCAGCACGCTATTTGATCCTCTGTACTGTGAGATCGTTCAACGTTGTCGTCCGACTTGAACAATGACAGGATCACCAGGGTTTCGCATCCAATCCCTACATACCAAACATCAAAGGACGCGACACCTTCAGAGGGCCATGTTGCCATACAAGTCGGTGGCCAAAGGAAGAGACGGCTGGAAAGCGAGTCGGGGTCATTGGCACCGGCTCGAGTGGCGTGCAAGTAATTCAAGAGATTGGACCACAGGTGCATCCATCCTAGCTCATGTCCGCAATAAGCATCCTGAGAGAGCTTCTTTGGATTCCGTCCGGAATAGGTAGCCCATCTCACCGTCTTGCAGCGGACCCCGAACCGGCGCTGCCGATGAGGCAGTATGGTGTAAACAAGCAGGTACAGGATCATTTCAGGCTCGTATACGAGGAATTGTACAAGAGGTTGCATACAACGCCTTCTGGGTTCCTGTACGAGACCATTGGACAACCGCTATTGGATGACAGCGAAGAAGAACGGGAGGCGAATTTCGAGAGGTTGTGGAACTTGGGCGGGTACAGTTTCGTGTGTGCGTCCTACTAGTTTAGAACACGATCAGTATTAGCTTCCTAACTCAGATAACATTGTAGCGGCCAATTACCAGGATATTCTCATAGACAAGGCCAGTAATGAGGTAGCTTATGCATTCTAGAGGAGAAAGGTCAGCGAACGCATCAAGGACCCCGAAAAATCCGCCTTGTCGGCGCCAGTCATAGCACCCCATCCGTTGGGCACCAAGCGCCAATCCTTGGAGCAATGTTTCTACGAGATTTTCAACCAAAAGAATGTCGATCTAGTCGACATTAAAGCCGCGCCGATTCTAGAGATATACGAAAATGGTCTCAAGACAACGGACAAGCAGTACGAGTTCGATGTGCTTATCTTTGCGACAGGTGTGTAGGATTGCGCCGTGGCAGCAGGTTGGCTGAAAGTATGGATAGGATTCGATGCCTACGTTGGCGGATTCAAGGATATCGATCTACGCAGCATGGACGGCGAGACGATCCAAGACCACTGGAAGGACGGCGTGACGACCTAGTAAGTACCAAGTCGCATTCCCGACTTTGGCCAATCATCTGTTTTCAAACACGTCTAGTCTCGGCATGACCATTGATAAGTTTCCGAACCTGTTTTTCACGTACGGTCCACATGGACCCACGGCACTCTGCAATGGGCCGACCTGTTTGCAGCTCCAAGGCGCGTAGATCGTTCAAACGATTGCATACCTACGCGAGCATCAGGTCACCAAGTTCACCCCGACAACGCAAGTCGCGTTGACGTTCAAAAAACGCATTGATGAATTGTCTAGTGCCACGTTATTTCCACAGGCGGATAGCTGGTATATGGGCGTCAACATCCCCGGAAAAAAGCGCGAGGCGTACAATTACAGTTGGGGCGTCCCTGCATACAAGGACGAAATTATGGCAGAGATTGAGCGTGGATATCCAGGTTTCCTGAGGGACGCACTGAAGCCGGGTGAACTTTGACCGTCGAATGTTGACTTTTGTGGTTCTAGTTAGAGACGAATTTCGAATATAACAGTGAAGCTTGTGTAAATAACCTTTGTTGAGGGTACATCAATCAGTGTGTTTCAGCTTCAACTCATGATTAACCGGTACCTGAGCGCTAGTAAGACAGTAAGCTTGCTTTCTAACCAGGAAAGAGGTTGGCTAACGATATCATTCCCCTTCAAATGGCTCGTGGTAGTCGCCAAGCGGTAATGACATTCCTCTATTTTGCAGATGTCAGCGTCTGTTTCGTTTGTCATAACCACAACTCGTCTCTTTATTGTCCCCGAAATGCGCAGGAAATAGTGTCGGATTAACTACGGACTACTACTATACGATACAAACGGACTCGGTTAGTTCCGAATTACTTAATCGCGTAGATAAAATCAGTCGCGACGCGTATCCACACCTCAGACACGGACATCGTCCTGTACTGAGGTGAGATCCGTATACCTTATCCTTCGTTACTTCATACTCATATCCTGTAGTGTACTTCTACAGGTGTGCAATATACAGACACAGACATTGTCCTGTACTGAGTGTACTTCTACAAGTTATGAGCCCTGGACTCTAATCACTTCTAGACACTCTGAAAGGATGCATATAGTCACCGATATGACATCTACTATGTCAGAAGAAATCAAGCTACCCAAGCTTGATGTGTCTGGTAAGGAGTGGACCACTTGGAAGGTCCAACTCCAACTTGTCACAGCCAGTTGAGGACTTAGTGGGTATCTTGATGGCATGACGACTAAACCCAGTGACCCAGCAGAGGGCAAATCACCTGGGTGGATAGTGATGACTGCTGATGAGAAGAAAGCAGTTGCAGATTATCCAATGAATCTAGCGACCTGGCTTGAAAAGGATGTAAAGCTTCACCATGTTATCGCAAATACCTTATCTAACTCCCTCTTTATTCGACTCATTAACAAGAAGAATGCCCATGAGTATTTCAAGACATTGAGTACTCTCTTCAAGAATTGCTCCATTGTCATTGATGCTGAGCTCTGGCATCAACTTGGTGATCTAAAACTTAAAGAGGGTGGGGATGTATGTGCACATATAGACAAGATCATACATTTTTGTGAGAAACTAGCCTCTATAGGTAGGCCAATATCTGACAATGACCTGTTTAACATTGTGTATGCATCACTACCGCACTCTTATAACCCTGAGTTAGCATCACTCTCTTCTACTATGTGGTTGCAAAAGAAAATGATTACTCCTGACGAGTTAATGGATGTTGTACTTGAGGAATATGACCAGATTGTACTCCAGGATGGGGGCAAGCCCAAGAAAGGTGGTTCCAAAGATGCAGCTTTTGGTGCTGACACTTCAAAGAAAGGCATGCTCAAGAAATTTGGTGGTACCTGCTTTAACTGTGGTTGGATGTGCCATAGGACTCATGACTGTTATGAGGTGAAACAACCCTAATTGCTACTAGAGCTTTCAGGTTACCACAAGGAAGCTTAGACTGAGAGTCAAATGGAAGTAGGGGAAAACCCAAGAGGATCTGACTAAGGATTCCTTGATTGTTGATTCAGGTCCTTATATACCCTACTACATGTTTGTACATATTTGGTCCATTATCCAAATAAAGGGTTGAACAGCCATAAGGCTGTGAAGTAGTAATTAAGACAATGAGATGAGCATAAGTCAAGTGGCATATCAAATGGAAGAGAAGCATAAAGCATAGCCATAGGGTAAAGGGTAGCAGAGATGAAATGCATGAGGCATAGAATGGAAGCATACAAATAAAGTTAAGTTCTGTTCAATGAAGTTCAATAAGTCCAAAAGTGTAAAGTCGTAAGTCACACGATGTCAAGCATTGTGCTGTCATGAAGTCATGAAAGTGTAAGTGGAGTTTAGGGTAGGGTGGTTTCAGACTTAGCAGTAAAAAGAGTCAAGGGTATCGTGACATCATAACTTTGGGGTACTTGATTTGAGCTGCAAGCCTAATGACAAGCATTAGACTTGAGTGACTAGTTTAACCTTGTTGTGAAGGAGCTTTAATCGGTGTTTGAATAAGTTACGATGTTGCAAAAAGAGCATTTGTAACACTATCCCCTCCTTATGAATCACATTCCAGGTGATTGAAGAGTATTTCGGCAGAGCGTGTTAGGTTGGTCTGATTCTCATATTTTTCAAATAATTTAGGGAAAAGGTTTCATCTATATTGATGACATGTGGGGCCACCGGGTGTAAATGGTGGAATTCTTTCACAGCGTCTTGCGTGTGTGTCAGATTAGCCCTTGGCTCCCAAGTATGTTCTGTGTTGTCATAGCCTTTCCAGTGGATTAAATATTTCAGACATCGACCTTTGAGACAAGAGTCTACAATGTAGTCCACTTTCCATTCATTGTCTCTATCTTCCATGACTTGCATGGGTCCCAGTCGGTATGGTTCTTGCCCATCCAATCTTTCTTTATAAGGTTTAACCCAGGATACATTGACAATGGGGTGGATTTTCATTGAGCGAGGCAAGCGTAGCTTGACTGCATTGGGTCCCATTAACTCAATGATTTCATAAGATCCTAGCCATCTTTCAGAAAGTTTCTTAGATGCTTACATCAAGCGAAGGTTTTCCATGGAGAGCCAAACTTTGTCTCCAATGGCATAGTCTGGTGTGGATGATCTATGTTTGTCGGCATTAGCCTTCATCCGTTCTTGTGCTTTTAATATATTATCGTAAGCTTCTTGTAATACTGTCTTCATTTGCTCAGCAAATGTTTCTGTGGCAGATGCTTTAGACATCCCTTGTTCAAATCCCATTCTTGGATGATATGAACATGTAACTTTGAAGGGAGTTTTCTTTGTAGAAGCATTACATTTAGAGTTATACGAGAATTGGGCGAGGAGTAGCCAATCGACCTATTTGTGTTGTTACTCTACTGTAAATATATGAAGATACTGTTGAACTTTGTGATTCATTCATTCCATCTGCCCATCTGTTTGTGGGTGAAACACTGTGGAGAGACAACAGTCTATTTCAAGATGCTTACAAGCTCTTGCATTATGGCTGATGCGAATTGTGGTCCATGATCAGAGATGATGGATTTAGGAAGACTGTGGTGCTTCTAAATATAATTTAGATAGAGTTCGGCCATGTCTAGAGCCATGCACATCTTATGCATGGGAATAAATTCGACTTTCTTTGAGAAGCGATCTATGACCATCAAGATCATGTCAAATCCATGAAATTTAGGAAGGTCTGTGATGAAATCTGTGGAAATATGTTCCCATGGAATTTGAGATGCTTCTAAAGGTTGTAACAAGCCAGCTGGGGCTTGGTTTGATCCTTTGAAACATTGGCATCTGTCGCAACATTTAACATAATCTTTAACATAAGTAGCCATTCCTGGCCACCAATAACTGCATTGCAGTAATTCTATTGTTTTCTCGTATCCAGGATGACCAGCAACTGGAGTGTCGTGGTGGAGTCAGGTGACTTCCATGTGTAGAAGTAGATACTGAGGTATATCTGGAATGTAGATTCTTTTGTATTGGTCGTACAATAGACCATCATTGTGGATTTCGAGTTTTTCTTTTTCAAGTATCTTTTGGGTTTGCATTTCCATTAGGCACATGGTTGCATTAAAAATGTGTTGCTTAATTGAGACCCCTTCATCTGAGATCAGAAGTGTCTGTCTGATCTTATCTGGGGAGATAACAATGATTCCTTTGTTGTCATCTTCGATCCCTTCAAAGTGATCTTCTTGTCTAGATAGGGCATCGGCTTTTCCCATTGTGGTTCCAGCCTTGTATATCCATACACAGTTAAATCTGGATAAATATTGAGACCATCGTGCTTGGCGATGGTTGAGATCTTATCTTGTCATAAAGAATTGTAGGTTGACATGGTTGTTCCATATTTCGAACTCATGTCGTGCACCTTCAAGGTGATGTCTCCAAACTTCCAGTGCTCATATCACGCTGAGCATTTCTTTATCAGCAATTGAATAGTTTCATTCAGTGGAGTTAAGGGCATGAGAGAAATATGTGACTGGGTGCCATTTCTCGTCTGTTTCATATACAGAAAGCACTGCTCCTGTGGCGAATTCTGATGAATCAGCTTCAAGCTGAAATTTCTTATCATTATCTGGATAGGTAAGAATAGGTGCCATGGTAAATGCTTGTTTAAGCATATCAAACGCTTCTTGTTGTGGACTTTCCTAGGCAAATTTAATGTCCTTTTTCGTCAGATCGTGGAGTGGTCTAGCCACTTTGGTGAAGTCTTTGATAAATCTGCGATAAAAGTTTGCAAGTCCAAGGAAAGCACAGACACCTTGCACTGTCTTGGGTGTGGGCCATTCCAGAATAGCTTTGACTTTAGATTTGTCCATTCTAATGCCATCTTGTCCCACGAACATGCCAAGAAATTCAATTTCTGTGGCATGAAATGTATATTTTTCTGGCTTGATGAATAGATCATTTTCTTCTAAGTGACGGAGGACTTCTAGCACAATTTTATCATGTTTGTCCTTGTTGTCATCTTTGGTGAATATTAATAGATTGTCGATGTAGACAACCACTACTGCTTCCATATCAGCAAAGATTTCATTCATCATTGCTTGGAACATGGCTGGAGAGTTACATAATTCAAAGTACATGACGAGAGGTTCGAATGCTCCTCTGAAGCAAACAAATGTGGCCTTCCATTTGTCACCTTCTTTGATGTGTACGTTATTGTATCCCCATCTAAGATCCATTTTCATAAATAATTTAGCCCCTTTGAGTTTATCAACTAGCTGTGAAATGAGTGGTAGCAGGTAGTTGTTCTTAACCGTGTGTTCATTGAGATAATGGTAATCCTGTACCATCCATTTTCATCCATCTTTCTTTGGAACAAAAAACACAGGTGACGTTTGAGGGGACTTAGAAGGTCTTATGTAACCCTTTTTTAATTGATCGTCAATGAACGCTGAGACTTCTTCCTGTTTCATGACAGAAAGGGATATAATGTGTCCTTTCTTAGGTTTAAACGTGTCTTTGAGGTCTATGGCATGATCCCAGGGTTTACGTATGAGCATGCGTTTGCTTTCTCCTTTATGAAATACTTTAAGGAATTTGTGGAACTGTTTTGGTACAAGCTACTCTGCAGTCTTGTCTGTCTTAACAGGTTGTTCTGTAGCAGCATATAAATGATAAGCTGCATATGCTTGTTCCTATTCTTCCTTATCAAGCATCGCCAAAAAGGTGGCACAATCTGAGAGCATTTGGCAAGATCTAGGGCATCAGTTAAGTTTTACTGTTCCCTTGGCCCAGTCGATTTCGGGGTTGTGGCGTTTAAGCCAAGAGTATCCCAGAATTAATTGATTCTTTCCCAGAGTGGTGACTTCTGCCAATACTCGTTCTTGATGACCTTAGTATGTAATAATTATGTCTGCGGAGTGAGTGATGGATCCGGCAGAGTTCTTAGTTCTGTCTACATTATAGACTGGAATAGGTCGTGATAAGGGCTTCATAGGTAATTTGTTTTTCTCAGCCCATTCTTTGTTGATAAATATGATGTTGGCGCCACTGTCTAGCAGTGCATCTGTTTTGATCATAGTTTTCTTATTTTGTCCAGGAGTAATGGTAACTTCCAGATTAATCTCCTTTTGGACATTAATGTTTTGGATAAAAATTTCTTCCAGGATTTCATTGTCGTCATTCTTCTTCAGATGTGAAATGGTGCTAAAAGGGTGATCCTTGTGGATGCCCTGGCAAACCTCTCCATTGAGAGAGTCTCCATAGAAATCTATAGATACATCTGAGTCTGAACTTTCTTCAACCTCCAGGGTTGCATAACAATTCTTTCTTGCAATGTCTGTGCTCAGTGCACTTACGTTGCCTTGCCTTTTCCCTTCTCTTTCAAGCGGATTGTAAACAAATCTTTGAAATAGGCCTTGGCCTCTTCATGTGACATTTTCTGAACCATGCAGTTCAGATTTGATTTTGAGCTTCTCGGATTCTCATCTTCCAAGTCACTCCATTCTTCGGCCACTCTAGCCTTGTGATCTTTTCCTTTCGGGCATTCTTTCTTGTGTGCGCCCTCCACATACTTACATTTTGGGCACTCAATCTTTGGTTTTGGACACTCTTTCAAAGAGTGACCTTCTTTTCCGCAGTTGTAACATTTGAATGGTCTATGGTCTGTTGCATCGATGTCCATGGCATCGGACTTCTTTTGTCCTTTGCCTTTGAAATTATTGCTTCTTTGTGTAGTATGGCCCATTATGAAATCAAGGGCTTCTTTTGCTGTACCAACACGGCAGATTTCGGTGAGATAGTCAACCAGCATTTGCTTCCATTTGCCTTCTTTGAAGATTTGGGCAATGATGCCCCTTGAGACATTCTTTTCCAACAGCCTCACGGCATCAGAATCATTAATTGCTGCTTGGTTGTAAAGCGATTCCTACTTTACAATAAATTCGTCAATGGGCATGTTGCCCTGTGTGAACCCATCAATTTGCTTGTGGGCCCAATCTACTTTGTTGGCAGATCTAAAGAGACCCTTCATTTCTGATTCGAGCAAGGCCCATGTATAAGCTCGCCCTTTTACTAAGTGTGTTTCTGTGAACTGGCCCACTTTTACACTGGTGAGTCGTGAGAGCATGGCAAGTACTACGTTATATGAGCCAGGGGTGATAGCTGTACTGTTGATGGTGAGTCAAGCTTTCATCTTGCTCCACCATTCTTCGAACTTTGCCCTGGAACCGGCATAGTTTCTAGAGTCTGAGAATATTTCAACTTTTCAGGAATAGCCTCCCATGGCTACTGCTTGGCCTGAGGCTGCTTGTGCTCCTGCTGTGGCACGTGCTGCTGCTTGTGCCCTTAATGTTGCCAGCTCAACTTGCTAGACGTTGATGGTTGTGTTGAGTTGCGAGATTACTGTACTTGCCATATTGAATTCTGCGATGATGGCATTTGCTTGATCTGTCCAGCTTGCACTGGCATTGTGGAGCACTTGTGAGAGAGACATAGTGAATGCAATTTATTACAAGAACTTCTTGGGACAGTGTAGGAATAAGCAGAGGCGTAGTACTTTGATCGTATAGTTCTTGTCTGTGAATGGTTCACCTCCTCTGAGCCTCCTTATGCTGGGTATGGCTCTTCTTTTCCTTGGACGCTTCCCAAGGGTTCTTCTTCTTCTGCCTTTCTTTTGGCAGGTCTTAGAGGTACGTATAGTACCGGTTCTTCTTCTTCTTTCTTAATTTCTGCCTCTAATATTGAGATGGAGGTCAAAGGAGAGCCGGTGGTCATTGTGTTTGACCACAAGCAGATAGGCAGGGGCGGGACATATAGGGGTACTGGGTCTGGTACTATGGGTTCATCATTGGGGTCGTAGGACTGGTCTCTCAACAAAGGGTTGGGGTCAGTGATGGGCAAGGTACTGTTCTCGAAGGTCCCTGCTTCCTCAAACTCGTTGAAGAGGATGGCAGTGGTGTAAGGGTCAGTGAGTTCTTTCAGGGGATCTAGCCCTGCTTTTTCTAGTGCTGCTAAAAACCAATCTGCTGGTGATGCGGGCGAAGAACTTCTTAAGGCAGGTTGTGAGTCCATGACGCTCTGGCTCCTGACCTCTCGAGGTGCAAGTGGCTCAGGGTCTCTGCTGGCTGCTACTACATCTAAGGTCTATTTGGCTACTATGTGTGAGGCAGCATACAAAAAATAAGAAGGGCCCCATCGGACTGAAGCAGCTGGAAAGGGAGAGAGGGAGTGGTGAGCATTGAAGACCACTAACTCATCATGAGCATGGCTTCTTCTTTGTAGAGTGTGGCACCCACTTGTGATGTGTGCTTGTAGATGGAGTGGTAAGGTGAGATGCGGTAGTCAGATCCTAATGAAACAACCCTAATTGCTACTAGAGCTTTCAGATTACCACAAGGAAGCTTAGACTGAGAGTCAAATGGAAGTAGGGGAAAACCCAAGAGGATCTGACTGAGGATCCCTTGGTCATTGATTCGGATCCTTATATACCCTACTACATGTTTGTACATATTTGGTCCATTATCCAAATAAAGGGTTGAACAGCCATAAGGCTGTGAAGCAGTAATTAAAACAATGAGGTGAGCATAAGTCAAGTGGTGTATCAAATGGAAGAGAAGCATAAAGCATAGCCATAGAGTAAAGGGTAGCAGAGATGAAATGCATGAGGTATAGAATGGAAGTGTACAAATAAAGTTAAGTTCTGTTCAATGAAGTTCAATAAGTCCAAAAGTGTAAAATCATAAGTCACACAATGTCAAGCATCATGCTGTCATGAAGTCATGAAAGTGTAAGCGGAGTTTAGGGTAGGGTGGTTTCAGACTTAGTGGTAAAAAGAGTCAAGGGTATCATGACGTTGTAACTTTGGGGTACTTGATTTGAGCTGCAAGCCTAACGACAAGCATTAGACTTGAGTGACTAGTTTAACCTCGTTGCGAAGGAGCTTTAATCAGTGTTTGAATAAGTTACAATGTTGCAAAAAGAGCATTTGTAACATGAGGAGGGTGGTGGCAAGGCTGGCCAGGCTTCAAAAGACTGGAAACCTCATGGTAAGAAGACCAAGAAGATACAGGCCACAAAGGAGGCAAAAGAGAAAGACTCTAAAACTAGTTCTTCTGTGAATGTAGTGTCAGGTCAGCTAGATTGTGCTTGGTTGGCCATGTTGGATTCCACACAGGTTGACGACATCTCTTCTTATCAAGCTGATATCATGGTTGTACCAGAACTCTATGATAGTGGTGCTTCTCAGCATCTTTTCTCTTGTCGTGATCGTTTCATCAACTTTGTGTTGATACCACCTAGGCCTATTCATGGTGCTGATAATGGCACCTTCAATGCCATTGGTCAGAAGGATCTGCTAATATACCTGCCAAATGGAATGGATCACTCTCGCATTCTTCTGAAAGATGTTCTTTATGCACCTAGTATGCACATAACACTCATGTTGATCAGTCATCTTACAGGCACTGGCTATCATGCAGTCTTCAATGGAGGTTCTTGCTAGGTCTTCAATGGTCAATGATGTCTTCTGGGTCATGTTGATGTCTCCAATGGGCTGTATAAAATGCAAAGTGCCTATTCGGCAAAGAACAGCAATCATGTACCTATGAAGATCCTGCATGCATGCCTTTCTCACATTAGCATAGCAACTATCCAAGACATGATGTCGAAGGAGATGGTTACAGGCATGTCACTAGACCTGGACCATGCTGATATGGAGCAATATACCACTTGTGAGTATGGCAAGGCCATGCACAAGCCTATCAGTAGCATTCATGAACCTGCATGTATGGAAGCCCTTGGTGACAAAATTCATACCAATGTCTGGGGCCCATCACCAGTCCTCACACCTGGAAAGCATGACTATTACTCCTCTTTCACCAATGACCATACACAATACATGCAGGTTAGCCTGATGTTTGCAAAGTCTGACATGTTTGCAGCTTACTAGGAATTCAAATCTTTGTTGTGGACTCAATGCAGTGCATCGATTAAGTGTCTTCACTCCGATCATGGAAGAGAGTATCTATCTGATAACTTCTCTCACCACTTGAAACAAGCTGGGACCAAATGAAAGCTCACCACTCACAATACACCAGAGCACAATGGTGTTGCCAAATGCCTGAATCAAACGCTTGTTGAACATGTATACACTGTTAGACCTAATGCTGCGATACCTTGTGTGTAACATGAGGTAGCGAGTTCTTGATGCTAGGGACTAACAGACTCAAGGAGATTCGACTAGGGGAGGAGCTCACAAAGAGTCACAATGTCCCTTGCCAAATAATATGCTAGGCAAAAAGCACAATGTATTCAAAGTGAGGAAATACTACCGAAGGTAACTATGGTGTAGAGACAAGTAACAACTACCATAGTAAGCAAGTAACGATGATAAGGAACGATCATCGTAGACTAGTAGTCAATAGAGATATCACGAGGTAACCATAGTAAGTAGATGACTATGGAGTTGGAATAGAAGTGACGAGGAACTATGGAATAGATCTGAGTCGAGAAGTAAAAAAGAGTAACTAATAGTGTGAAAGGATGAGCACAAGAGAACCAATATGAAAGCGTACTTGAGTAAGCTATATCTCAGGAAGAACTAGGATTGAGATATGGACAACTAATTGAATCTATTGTCGAAAGCCTAACAGCAAGTGATGGTAAGAAGAAGGGGAGGAATAAAGGGGCGCACTAAGAGGGTAACAGATTGTAACATACACAATCTTGCATGCTAGCAGTTTGCCAAAAACACTTTGGGATGAAGCACTTCTTCACATCGTTTAGGTGAAGAACTGGTCAGCGATGTGCATACTAGATGGAAAAACATCATATGAGATGCTATATGGAAAGAAACCATGCCTCGCTGACTTACTGGTTTGGGGTGCAAAATGTTGGATTCTGGACTGCTCGGGTTCAAAACTAGATGATCATGCTAAGGAGGGTCACTGGATGGGATTTGATATGGATTTGTCTGCTCACTGTATCTACTTGCCAGATTAACATGCCATCATCATGGAATGAAATGTGACATTCCAGCATGATAATAGACTCACAGTTCACTTCAATAGGATCGATACTCCTAATGAAACAACCCTAATTGCTACTAGAGCTTTCAGGTTACCACTAGGTAGCGTAGACTTATAGAATGAGCAGATGAGGGAAAAAACCCAAGAGGATCTGACTGAGGATCCCTTGGTCATCGATTCGGGTCCTTATATACCCTACTATATGTTTGTATATATTTGGTCTGTTATCCAAATAAAGGCGTGAACAGCCATAGGGCTATGGAATGGTAATGAAAACAATGAGGTAGGCATGAGTCAAGTGGCATATCAAATGGAAGAGAAGCATGAAGCATAACCATAGGATAAGGGATAGCAGAAATGAAATGCATGAGGCATAAAATGGAAGCATATGAATAAAGTTAAGTTCTGTCCACTAAGGTTCAATAAGTCCAAAAGCGTAAAGTCATAAGTCACACAATGTCAAGCATCATGCTATCGTGAAGTCGTGAAAGTGTTAGCGGTGTTTAGAGCAGGGTTGGTTCACACTTAGCGGATGTATGGGTTAAGGGAGTCATGACGTTGTAACTTTGGGTTAATTGATTTGGGCTGCAAGCCTAACGACAAGCATTAGACTTGAGTGGCTAGTTTAACCTCATTGTGGAGGAGCTTTAATCGGTGTTTTGAATAAGTTACGATGTTGCAAAAGAGTGTTTGTAACATCTAATAACAATAACAGTGGTAAGCTCAACCCAGCCACTGTGCAAGAGAGTGGAAACACACCTGCTGCACCTGCTATTGTACCACTCAAAATCCCCAGCATACCGATAGTGCCTTCTGTACTCCCTGCAATACTCTTACCTGATCACCTTGGTGTGAACTTCAAAGGTGGACCCGACTCTACATTGTATTGTTCTGAGCAGAAATGAACTGAGTCACATTACATCCAGATGTTATGGAGCAGGATGGGAACTCACAATGGACAAGGAGGTGACCCCCTCTTACCTTGTGATATCCAGGCAGTTGGTGAGAACTATGGGGACAATGTCATAGCCACATCAGTATGGAAAGTTGAGGACACAGATGCTGTGCATGTGATGCTTTCTGGTAGTGCTGTGGCTGAAGGGCTTGAACTGATGACAATTGAAGAAGCGATGACACAACCAGACTGACCAAAGTGGAAGGAAGCGATCAATGCTGAACTCAAGAGCTTAGATGATGCACACACCTGGAATGTAGTTGAACATCCATCCAAAGATGTCAACATTATCAGCTTGAAATGGATTTTCAAAATCAAAAAGAATGTAGCAAGTGAAATTGATAAGTACAAAGCATGTTTGGTCGTGCATGGTTTCACTCAAAAGTATGGTGTCGACTATGATGAAACATATGCACCTGTCACTAGGTTGACATCCCTGCGGTTGATCTTAGCAATTGCAGCACAAAACAACTGGGACATCAACATATTTGACTTTCATAGCATGTTTCTCAATGGGAAACTCAACAACGATGAAGTCATTTATATGAAACTCCCACCAGGTTTCGACAAACATGGTCTCGATCTCATCGCACGTCTCTGCATGGCGATCTATGGATCAAAGCAAGGTACATTAAAGTGGTATCTATGCCTTTGTCATACTCTACATAACAGGGTTCATACATATGAAAGCAGATTGGGAAGTCTTTGTTGCTCTCATAGAAATCCACATTCTCATCCTGGCATTGCATGTCAATGACTGCACAGTAACTGGCAGTTTCCCCAAACTTGTGAAGGAGTTCAAAGCCGAAATTGGTACATGCTTCCACATCACAGACCTAGGACCAATCAACTGGCTGCTTGGAATGAAAGTCATGCAAGATCATGCAGCATGCACCATATCTCTTTCATAGAAATCATATATGAAGGCAATCCTCACCAAGTATAATTTTGCTGATGTGAAACTTGTCATGATTCTGCTCAACCTGCATGTGCAGCTGTCAGAGAACCAGAGTCTGAAAACCACTAGTGAAATCACCTGTATGAAAAGTATTCCATATTGCCAGGCTGTTGGGTCGTTGATTCTGTTAAGCTTGATCTAAGTAGGAACAAGCAAAGCCCTCGTTTAAAGAGTATGAAGATGTCGATGGAGAAGTCGTGTGATTACAACTACTAGCACTGGGATAGGTCATGCTGCACGAGCAACAATGGCGAGGGTCTGAGGAAGTCGAGCAAGAAGTAACGACTTAGTGACGAGGAAAGATACTACCCCTAAGGTAGCTCAGAAGTTCAGGGAGCGCTCAATCAAGGTGGAGAGCGATGACACACAGGAGACAAAACACAGGGAGCTAGATTGGAGACTTAGCTACCTAGTATAAGTGGAAGTACTCTGAGGGAGCTCTAGCTTAAGGAGAGGTAATGGTTGCAATGGGGTTTAAGTAGTGAATAGTGATCTGCTGAATAAGCAGATCATGGAAAGTCATGGAACAATGAAGAAGGAATGTCATGACTGTGCGGGTATGCAAGTAACTGTAAGGGTACTTGCCGGATTGGTAAGTGGTCGCAAGAGGAAAAGAATACACATGGTTGCGATAAGTCTGGGATAAATTGTAACATTACCCCCTTACTAAGTCTGAAGAATAACCTATTCGGCCCCAAGGACCATGATTTCAATTTCGTCCCAGCAAGGGACTTCTTCATTCGTTAGATGAATTTGAGGGATTCCGGCATCCATCATAGCCCATTGATGTGCTTCTACATCCGATGCATCTTCGTCGGCGGAATAATCCTCCAGTCCTGATTCGTTTCTTTCATCTCGTAAGTTGACATCGTCCATTATTTCGGCGTAGCTGGTGCGTAAGGTTCGACAACATCGAGCAAATTGCTTGGCCCTTTCTTCAGCCTTGTAGGCAATCTGTTTGAATTCCGGATTGCGTTCACAAGCTTGAGCATCAGTGAGGTCGAGGGAATGAGTGGACGGGAAATGAGGTTGCAACACCTCAACTGTGATGATGGGATCATTGGGAGGTAAATTGTCTGGCAAGAATTCAGGGTCAGAGTTGTCATGCAGAGGACTCCATACTGGAGGTGTTGGCAGTGACGAAATGGGAAGAGGAGTTTCTTCGTCTGAGGAGGACGGGGACGAATATATGGGGGAGCAGGATTTTACTGGGCATTGCCACTCCATGTGGCCTGCTGCAAATTTCTTACAAACGTGACATTTGGTGTGTCAGCATTCGGCTTTCCTATGGCTAATATGATGACAGCCAGCGCAAGCGCGGTAGAAATCAGGGTCTCCGTGGATGAGAGGAGCATCATTTTGAGTTCTAATAAGATGAGCTAAGGTTGCCAGTTTTTCCTCTTCCGAGGGGGATGGGAGAAGAGCGTCACCATATTCGGCTAACAAAGTGTGTACCTTTTCACCAACCTTCGTCATCTCAAGTTGGTGGGCAGCAGCGAGTATCTTTCGATTGACTTGGGAGTGGGATTTACACAAGAGGTTTAGGATGGGGTCAAGGTCCTGAGAGGAAGGGAACCCTTCCAAGCGGGCGATGGCAGTGGACAGAGTTTGGTGTGCACCATATGCAGTGCGGAGGAGACCTAAGGGAGAGTCGGGGTGGATGCAACGATTCAGGGTAGTGGCAAGGGAGAGATCATTGAGGGCACATGCGAGTGCATCTTCATGGGCAGGCGAGCGACAGCGGAAGGTATGAGTGAAGGGGGAAACGGGAAGTTCGGAAGTGGGAATGTGAGGCATAGTCGTATAGGTGGAGAGGTGTTTGACTGTAAGAGAGTGGACCGAAGGGTGATGTTTTTTATAATCTCTGAGGAGGGTCTGTACGTGAGAGAGATCTTTCTCAGGCACCCACAAGTCATCCTCTGAAGCATAGCCTTTTCACCTGATAAGGAAGTAGTGGTTTGAGGGTGGACCTTGATGTTTTAATATCCACTGTATTTCATATTTCTCTTCTCTGCTGATGAGGTCAGGTGGCAGTTTCAGGAAGTTTGGACTGTGGACGGTGTTTTCGCGATAGGGTGATAACAGGGAAGCGTGGAATATGGGGTGAATCTTCCATGTGGAGGGAAGATGGAGTTTGAATGATAAAGGAGATAGGACCGAGGTAATGGTAAAAGGTCCTTTACGTTTTGGGGCAAATTTAGGGTTTACGATGGAGCGTTTCAAATTTCGGGCTTCAAGCCAAACTTTATCTCCTTTTTTGAAGGGAGTGTATTTTCAATGTGTGCGAGATGCCATGACTTGGCAAGCGAGTTCATGGGCCGCTAATGCTTCAGATCGGGCTGCTTCCAAGGTTTTTAGTCGGTCAACGACTGCTGGAATAGAGGATTTAGCTAAGACAGTAGGAATGGCTTTTGGTTCATATCCCAGCATGAGATAGAATGGGGATTTGGACATAACAGAATGGGGGTGGTGATTATGTGCGAATTCAGCATGGGAAATGGATTCGGACCATGATGTGGGATTATCTCCACAATAGATACGGAGGTACGTTTCGATTTCTTGGTTAATGCATTCAGTTTCTCCGTCAGTTTGGGGATGATAGGCGGTGGAAAGAGCTAGATCATATCTGAGGAGGCGTCCTAGTTCCAGGGCAAATTTGGAAGCAAATTGTGGGCCTCTATCACTGATGATCTTTTCGTAGAGGCCAAATCAGAGGTATACTTTATGGAAGAAGAGGTCTGCTACCCCTTCAGCAGTGATGGTTTTCTTAGTGGGGCATAGAATTACCCCCTTAGTAAGCCCATGGTCTACTATGACCAAGAGCATATCGAAACCATTGGATAGTGGGAGATCAGTGATTAAATCGCAAGATATTTGTTGGAAGGGGCGAGTGGCCTGGGATTTGATTGGTGTAAGAGGAGGTACCGTCAGGTGGGTATTGGTTTTATTTTGTTGGCACAGTGCACATCCTTACATATTTCCATACATGGTGAGCTAGACCAGGCCACCAGTACTCTCTTGAGATGAGTTGTCGGGTTTTTAGTACTTCTGGGTGTCCAGCAGCAGGGTCATCATGGCAGGAAGATACTATTCTTCGACAAAGATCGTCCTTAGAAGGGACATAGATGGTTTTGCCAGTCGGATAGGCGAGAGCGGAATGGGGATGGAATTTTATTATCTAATGCTTGTAAAGCGGTGAGAACAAGGGAATCGTTTTCTGATCTTTCTGCTATAATAGAATGAAGAGTTGCACTAGCAGTTCAGACAAACATGGATGGTGGGAGAAGGGTAGTTTCTTCGTTATCAGACGTATTTTTTGGAAGATGATCGATGCGTCGGGAAAGGGCATTGGGACCTGAGAGGGTAGTGCCTGGAACGTGTATGAGTTTCAGATCGTAATCTGAGATATCAAGCAACCATTGTGCTTGTCAACGGTTTAGTGTTTGTGGTTGTCAGAAATACATGAGATTTTTATGATCAGTAAAGACCTGGACTGGGTCAACCAATCCGATAAGATAATGTCTCCATGCCTTGAGGGCGCAGAGAATAGCAAGGAGTTCTCGATTGTATATGTTGTAGTTCCGCTCAGCGGGGGAGAACGATTGTGAGAGGTATGAACAGGGGTGCCATTCGCCATTTGAGTTGGTTTGAAGGAGAATACCTTCCGACGTGAACTTTGAAGCATCTGTGGCTATGGCGAAGGACTTGGCAAGATCGGAGAAGTGAAGGACAGGTTTCAAGAGAAACATATTTTTAAGCGTTTCGAATGCTTGTTGGCATTTATCCGACCAATTCCAAGATTGAGATTTTTTTGTCAGATCGATTAGAGGACGTGCAATTTCGGAATAGTTTTGGATAAATCACCTATAGAAATTGGCAAACCCAAGGAAGGATCGGACTTCTTTGACCGACGAAGGTATAGGCCATTTGGCGATACCCTCGAGTTTAACTGGGTCCATTTCTAGTCCTTGTTCGTTAACAATCATTCCAAGGTAATCAACTTCCTTGGTTGCAAAGTTGCACTTTTCCAAGCAGAGGTGGAGATTAAGTTCTTGCATTCATTGCAAGACTCTGTGTGTACGTTCAGTGTGAATTTCTTCATTGTCGGAGAAGATGAGGAGGCCATCCATATATATAACGAGCCATCCTTCGGCAATCATATCTCTGAACGAATCGTTCATGAATCTTTGGAATGTGGCAGGGGAATTGGTCATGCCAAAGAATATAACCATTGGTTCAAACAAGCCTTTATGGATGAGGAAAGCACCTTTCCACTGGTGTCCATCTTTAATGCATACATTGTTGTACCCCCATCAGACATCGAACTTGGTGAAGACTTTAGCACCTTTAAGTTTATCTAGGAGGTCACCAATTAGTGGAAGTGGATATGCATCGTGGATTGTATGTTCATTCAGGTAACGATAATCTTGGCAAGGACAGAGTTTTCCATCTTTCTTTTTGATGAAGAAAAATGGAGATGCTTGAGGGGAATTAGATGGGTGGATCTTTCTGACATGAAGGTTTTCTTCAATGAAGGTTTTGGTAGCTTCACGTTCTTCGGAGGAGAGAGGGTATAATTTGCCTATCTTAGGTGTAAAAGTGTCTTTTAGATTTATTTCGTGGTCGTATGGACGAGATGGCAGGAGTTCTCCAATGTCTGGTTCAGCAAATACTTTGGCAAACTCTTGATACTCCGCTGGTAGTTGTTTCTTTGGCTTTAGCTTTTTGGCTTCAGCGGCGAGTTCGGTGGCATGAGTGATTTTGCGAATCGCTTTTGAGGATAGATAGCAATTGCCTGAGCATGTGGTTCTACATATGGATTCTGAAAGGAGGGTACATTTGATTTTAGTTTTCTTGTTTCGAATAGCCCGAGTGAGAAGGGCATGGTTTACGAATTCTTCTTGGGTCTCGTATTCCATGAATTCAAAGAGGGCGGGGGTGGATTCTGGTTTGACCATCTTACAGGTCGGTGGAGGAAGTTTCTTAGCAAATCAGTGTTCATTTGCTTCGTAAGCAGTTTGGTATTGGGCGAATAGGATTTTTGATTCATCCTTGGACTCGTCGAGGGCCAAGGATCATGTGGACCAATTGATGATGGGGTTTGCCTTTTTGAGCCAAGGGAGTCCTAGAAGGACATTATTGTCGCTGCAATCCATAACGTAGAAGGTCATTTCTTGAATGATGCCCTGAATATTGACAAACAGGGTGGTGGTAAATTTTATTAAACTCTTGGAGTTGACAGAATTGTCCACATTGTGGACTCAGATTTGATGTTTGAGGCGGGAAGTGGGAATTTTGTTTTTGCGAACAAAACTCCAGTTAATACAATTCATTTGCGCCCCACTATCTATGAGGGCATGAGTTTCGATGTCTTTGAGCATGTGTGAGGGGATGATGAGTTGGATAGGAATCGTCATATTGGAGGTGGATACTCATACAGTGGCTACTTTACATGGATAGGAAGGCACTGGCGTTGAAGCAGTCCTTCCATTTAAAAATTCTTGTTGAAGGAGACTCTTTGGACTTCCTTTTCGTCCTCTGAGTCAGAATCTTCTTCAATTTCCTCTAGTTTTGGGAGATCAACCAGTTTCTTCTCTTTGCATATTTTCTTTTCAGCGGGTTTGGTATCTGCAGATGAAGACGAGGGAGGGTTGGATTCGAACTTGGTTTGACAATCTCGGGCATTGTGTCCTTTGCGACGACATTTAAAACATGCTTCTATTTTTCTGAGGCGTTCTCGTTCTTCAGGTGTGAGTTTTGGTGGGTATTTGACGGCATTTATGTCAACGTCCATGGCATTGGGGTCTTTTTCGGGTTTGGTGTAGGATTTATACACGGGGGTGGTTTTCTTTCATTGGGATTCGACGATCCCTTTGGCTTCCTCATAGAGGGTTTGATATTCCTGAACTTTCTTGTACCATTCTTTTATGGTCGTGACGTGAGTTGCTTCTCCATACATTTTGTGGACGAGGCCAGAGGGGATGCCTTTGGCAAAGAACTCAATGAGGATTTTATCGTCAGTGATTCCCGACGTTGCTACATGATTGCAGAACTGGGCGATATATGAAGTTAATTCAAGGTCTTTACTGACTCTCGAATTCATGAGCCAGGTGATGGATTTGTGCACAGAATTAGTGGATTCGAAGGCTTCTTTAATGGCTTTGATAAAATCTGTCCATGTTCCAGTGTTAACGGCGGACCCGGAAATGCAAGTTTTGTGGAAAGTATTTGCCCAATGGGCGGTGGGACCTTTCGTCATGTATGAAAGAGCAAAGGCGATTTTCTTTTTATCGGTGTCGTAGACTTTTTCATTTGTGTCGAGGTAGAACAAGACGCTTCCAAGCCAGGGTTCTAGGAGTTCCTCAGAACCATCGTATGATTCTGGGGCATTGATCTTTAGTTCTACAGGTTTTGACGAAGAGGACATGACTGGTGATGGGACAAGAAAAATTTGACCTGATTGAGGTCGTGAGGTAGGTGATGCTGGAGTGGGTGATCAGGGAATGTTAAGCAGGGCAAGGTTGATATTTTCATCTTCCTGAAATAGGTCGACGTCTGAACCAGATTCCGATTCTTTGGTTTCTGGGAAGTCTGAGGGGTGATCTGAATCAGATCCTTGGAGATGTCGTCTTTGCTCTTGGGCCAAGAGGAGCTATGGCCAGGAAGGCCGAGTTGGATTGAATCTCGAGGAAGATATGATGGTGGTGACGTTTGATGACGGCCGACAGGAAGGGTAAGCTAGAGCTTTTGTTAAGCTTGGTCCGAGTAGGAACAAGCAAAGCCCTCGTTTAAAGAGTACAAAGATGTCGACGGAGAAGTCATGTGATTATGACTACTAGCACTGGGATAGGTCGTGCTGCACGAGCGATGACGGCAAGGGTCCGAGGAAGTCGAGCGAGAAGTAACGACTTAGTGACAAGGAAAGATACTACCCCTAAGGTAGCTCAGAAGTTCAGGGAGCACTCAATCAAGGTGGAGAGCGATGACACACAGGAGACGAAACATGGGGAGCTAGATTGGAGACTTAGCTACCTAGTACAAGTGGAAGTACTCTGAGGAAGCTCTAGCTTAAGGAGAGGTAATGGTTGCAACGGAGTTTAAGTAGTGAATAGTGATCTGCTGAATAAGCAGATCATGGAAAGTCATGGAACAATGAAGAAGGAATGTCATGACTGTGCGGGTACACAAGTAACTGTAAGAGTACTCGCTGGATTGGTAAGTGGTCGCAAGAGGAAAAGAATACACACGGTTGTGATAAGTCTGGGATAAATTGTAACAGATTCATCTTGCAACTGGTACTCACCCTGACATTACTTTCACTACCTCTTTCGTATCTCAATTCAACTCTAATCCAGGCTGGGAACATTGGGAGGCTGTCAAACAAATTTATTGCTATTTGGTTGATATGAAGCCACTTGTACTGACTTTCAGAACTTAGATGAAGGGACTGGTTGGTTACATCAACGCAGATGGTGCAACTCAGGAGCACCATCATGCCATTACTGGTTTCACATTCCTCATTGATGGGGGAGCAATTCTGTGAGGTTCAAAGAAGCAGGAACTTATCACTCTGTCAACAGCAGAATTTGAACATGTTGCAGCTATGCATGTATTACAAATGCTGCCTATTGTAATACCACATCCTTCGGGACTTAACTTCTTTTCTCTGAACCAATGACTAAGCTCGCTGACTAAGCAGCTTACTAAGCATGTTTGTTTTATTTCTCAAAGTCAAGTCACATATCAAGAGTAACGAACCTTTAACCCACTCTCGTTAATGTCACAATTTTCTTTTAATCTCCATATAGAAGTCCCTTGACTTCTATTCACACGATCATAACAGACAACGTGTCCATCATGCTTCCATCATTCCATTCTCCCATACAACGTGTGTGCAACATGTTATTAATCTCTGCTTATTACAAAAATATGCCACAAGCCTATGCACGGACATTAAGTACAGCCATACCATTACCTTTTATAAATATATGTTTCCTAACACAGACTATTTACTGATACAAATAAGTACAAATAAGCACAAACCTCATGTAGTATATAAACCTGGGACTTTGATGCAAAGTCTCCAATCAAGTTCTTTTGTCATCCATCACTACAAGTGGGGGATACCTTGATTCGACCTTTTCTTCTCTTTTATCTTTTGACTTCAATGACTCACAATCCTGTATAGGGTTGATTATTAGTTGTAGTTGCTTCAGCATGCTGCCAAGGAAGCCCTCTGGCTTCAACATCTCATCAGAGAAATGTTTCACCTGCTCACTCAGCCAACCACTCTATATGGTGACAACCAGGCTGCCATCACACTGACAAAAGATGGCAGCTACCATGCATGAATGAAACACATTGACAAACTTGGACTACACCCTTTCGTTTGAGGGGGAGTGTTGGATTAACTACGGACTACTACTATATGATACAAATGGACTCAGTTAGTTCTGAATTACTTAATCATGTAGATAAAATCAGTTGTGATGTGTATCCACACCTCAGACATGGACATCGTCCTGTACTGAGGTGAGATCTGTATACCTTATTCTTTGTTACTTCATACTCATATCCTGTAGTGTACTTCTACAGGTGTGCAATATACAGACACAGACATTGTCCTATACTGAGTGTACTTCTACAAATAGGAGTAACCTTTCATGGCTCTTATTGGTATTCTCATTGGTCTGGGTTCTTAATGGGCACCTGGAACGCAGGGGATGAAACAACCGGCATTACTAGTGACTAATGCATACTGGCATTCTGAAAGATCGCAATCGAGCGTTTCATTTGTGAAAAAGCTCACCAGTGCTCGAACCGTGTTGGTCCGTCCATCCGAGAGAAACTGCAGAGCTCACAGATAGCGTGCACGAGGACATGAAACGACTTTGCAGAACTTGGGTTGCTGGGGAGAACTGACTCCGGTCCGAAATGCTATCTGCAAAGAAAACCGCTTTTGCCGCGGTTTGTGTGGGAAACTAGGTCGTTTGCAACGGGATCCACCGGGCCGGGCCTGACACCGAACGAGACCACTTGTCGAAACCACTTGATATGTAGCGATCCTATCATCAAGTATCTACTGGCTTGATAATCCAGATCTACTTCACGCGCGTTCCATTTCTATCGCTCGAGCACAGTAATGACCAGCATCTGTTCCAATACCCCTGAATCCCCCGACCCAAGTCAACATAACACACAGAGAATGACCAATCCACAGAAACACAGGCGGAGCACGCGACCAAGCATATTACTGGTCGGTAAGTCCACATCGGGGTGGGACGGACTTGCTTAGCACGAGTCGGC
>JBBPTP010000143.1:0-32087 GCA_038094195.1 Pulveroboletus aff. carminiporus | reverse complement strand
ATATCCTAGCATAGCATATCTTAGATGTAGTATACACTTGTACAAACTATAGAATAGTATATAAGGGATGCCCCCAGCTCTAGAGGACACTAGTCTTGTCCTCTTGGAGTTTCCTACTTGCTAGGAGATTCAGGCTCACCACTATTGTTCTCTTGCTCAAATAGCTGATCCTTCAGTGGGTTAGTGAAACAACCCTAATAGCACTAGGCCTTTCAGGTTACCACTAGGAAGCTTAGACTTAGAGTCAAGATATAAAAGGGGAAAAATCCAAGAGAATCTGACTGAGGATCCCTTGGTCATCAATTCAGATCCTTATATACTCTACTATATGTTTGTACATATTTGGTCTGTTATCCAAATAGAGACATGAACAGCCATAAGGCTATGAAGTGAAGATTAAAGACATGAGTCATAATGAATCAAAATGAAAGAGAAGCATAGCAATGCATAGCCATAGGGTAAAGGGTAATGGAAATGAAATGCATGAGTCATAAGAATGGAAGCATATGTATAAAGTTAGGTTCTGTCATATAAGGTTCAATAAGTCCAAATATATAAAGTCATGAGTCACAGAGTGTCAGTGTTACATTTTCCCCTATTCCTAGCCCCTATACTCTTTTTCCTCACCTAATCAACGTCGTCCTCGCACTTCAAGACTATCTTCATCCTTGTCCATGATCTAGAAGCCTCACTTGTGTTTTCACCCTCGTCTACTCATGGCCTTCGTCTGAACTCCATCTTCGTGCATTCGTCCTCATTCCTTCTTGGCCTTATCAGGCACACTCTGTATCAACATCTCGTCCTCATCCTAATCCCCATCTTTATCCTCATCCTCATCTTCATCCTCACCCATGTCCTCGTCATTATCCCCTCTCGTCCTCATCCTCGTCCTGTATCATAATCTTGTCTTTGTCCATCACGGACTTCCCCGGACTCCCTTCAATGTGTATCATATCCCTGTCCTTGTCTGTCCTGGACTTCCTTGGACTCTCAGTCCTCATGTAGCTATCTATCGCCTCATGCATACCTTGTTCTTCTTATCTTCATTTAGTCATCATGTGAGTACTTTTATGGTCACATGAGTACCTTCACAGTCAGGAACCTTCTTCTTCCATGTTCCATGACTTTCTATCTCATTCTATGAGAACCCTCGCAGTCCCTCGGGTTCTTCTTCACTGTTCCATTACCTTCCACTGTATTCCATCCTAGTCATGTGATCCGCTTACTCAGTGTATTGCCCATCACTACTTATACCTGCCTGTAGCTCTATTCCTGTTTCCCTAAGCTAGAGCTCCCTTCTCTCCCCTTCGAGTATCCTTACCTGTACTTGAGTAGCCATTTCAATCTAGCTCCCTTGTCTCGTCTCCCAGTGTGTCTTCATCCTCCATATTGATTGGACGCTCCCTGAACTTCTGGGCTACCTTCACGGTAGTATAGTTCCTCATCGCTAAGTCTGTGCTTGTTGCACAACTTCCTCGTACCCTCATCATTGTCGCTTCAGTAGCATGACATATCCTCGTCATTGTCACTCTCTGAGCACGACTCCTTGTCCATCGTCATCTCCATTACCTTTAAAAGGGCTTTGCTTGTCCCTATCCGGGCCAAGCTTAACAGTCAGGCACTGTGCTGTTGTAAAGTAGTGAAGTGTTGCTGGAGTTTAGGGTAGATATGATTCAAACTTAGCAGATGTGAGGATAGGGTGTCATGAAGTCATATCTTTGGGGTAATTGATTTGAGCTGCAAGCCTAATGACAAGCATTAGACTTGAGTGGCTAGTTTAACCTCATTGTGGAGGAGCTTTATGTTAGACCTAACGTGACGATACCGAGTGTGGAACACAAGGTAGCGTGTGACGAGGTGAAGGGCTAACTGACTCAAGGAGATTCGACTAGGGGAGGAGCTCATGAAGAGTCACAACGTCCCTTGCCAAATAATGTGCTAGGCAAAATACACAGTAGATTCAGAGTAAGGAAAACAGGAATAGACGCTATCCTATGGTTTAAGTAGTGATAGCTAAATAACATCAGGGCCGGCCCAAGAAGACTAAAGTAGTAAGTGATACTGCGGACTAGGTGATCCGCAGTAGAACAACACAGAACGTGAAAGAACAAATGATAAGATGGAACTACGAGATCAAGATAAGAGACTCGATCGAGGAGTGATTGTTCTTGGTAAAAAGATTTAGGAACTGATCAGAGAAAGACGAGATGAGGACGGACAGAAATGATCAACAATAAGTACTGGTAAGTGGTGCGGACCACACCTAAGAGGGTGGTAGGTTGTGCGAAGGAAAGGAGTAGTATAGATGAAGAAAGAAAGAATATTGTAACACTTTAATCAGAGTTTGAATAAATATTGATGTTGCAAAAAGAGTGTTTGTAACAGTTAGTTATTTCAGTTAGAGTCCTATAAATGATCATATATGTGATATTATCAGATGCTACCTTTCAAATCTGGTTCTCTTTATGCTAAGTTCATAATCCATACTTACTTGTTCTTTTTCATTCCATTTCATATCATTCCATGAAATGCTTAGCTCAGCATAGTTAGCTACCACTACTTAAACCAGTAGCCTGTATATTCCAATCTCCTATTCTTGACCTCTTGAATCATATCTAGTTCTCCTTTGCTTGCTCTTTGCTCTCTGCTCATAACTCATATCAGAATATCCTTAGGCAGATTGGTTCTCAGTCTCAGTTCTTAGCTTGAACCTTATTGGTATAGTTAAGCTATCAATACCTCTAGTATTGTATGTTAGATAGATGTAATAGAAACAAGAGTTTAAGGTGACATAGCTGCCCATAAGCATTTTCAAAGTAAATAAATAAATAATTTCATCATCTCATAGAATGTTAGAGACTACCATGGTTTCAACTCATTCAAAGTCAAAAAGTACATATGTACAATAGGACTCAAAGACTTGATATCAGATAGTTCAGGAAAATAATGGTATTAGATGGAAATCATGAAAGAATTGTCTAGGTGATCTATCACTTCCAATGCTTTATTAACCCTGCCTACTGTGAGTAGATCATCAAAGTAGATAGTGTTGAAGAAGCAAATGAACACTAGTAGAATTATCAGATTGCTGCCCTGAAAAAAAGATAAAGTGATTAACAAGGGAGGACCTTAACAGTCAAACCCTTATTCAGGATCTGAATGGTCTGGTCCACTTCAGAAAATCAGCTAAAGCTCTTGTTCAACATTCTGAAACCTCTCACAATGGGGTACTTGAGCCACCACACAAATGAAATATAGGATAGTGTTACACATTTGAATAATATACTACTAGAAAGCCTTATGGCTATCAGATCAGTAGAGGACAACACATTATCAACTAATATATGTACAAAGAACAGAAGAAGCTAGCTAATGGTTGTCAAAATTGCATACTAATGGATGTGCTCCTGGTACATCTTGGTGGCCATGCAGTACTTATCACTCCAAATCATCTGAAATTAGTATTACACACCACAGAGGGCTAGAAGTACCAATAAAATATCTAAGACACCTAGATTATAGCATAAAACATCTTCAGAGCATATTTTGAGTATATCTATTTCAAAACTCAGGCTTACATAAGCTGCCAAACATGTGCCAAATATATATTTGACATGTTCAGTACCTTGTAACAACTCAAAGCCACAACATTGAATCCTCAAAATTATATGAACAGATTCCTAAAAGGATTCTCTAGAAGACTATCCATTTAGATTTGCAAAATATATGGACCAACTATGGAAAATGCAAACCACCAAATATAATGGCTATGTAGTAGATATCCCTGACCATATGCTATATAAAGGGCTCAACCAAAATATGGATCCTGGCCACTCTATATTAAATTCATTGCTAGTGCTCTGATGTAGGTATGCCTTATGCAATGCCTCATTACTGAAACAACCCTAATTGCTACTAGAGCTTTCAGGTTACCACTAGGCAGCGTAGACTTTAAAGAATGAGCAGATGAGGGGAATACCCAAGAGGATCTGACTGAGGATCCCTTGGTCATCGATTCGGGTCCTTATATACTCTAATACATGTTTGTACCTATTTGGTCCGATATCCAAATAAAGGGGTGGACAGCCATAAGGCTGTGAAACAGTAATTAAAACAATGAGGTGAACATAAGTCAGGTGGCGTATCAAAATGGAAGAGAAGCATAAAACATAGCCATAGGGTAAAGGGGTAGCGGAAATGAAATGCATGAGGCATAGAATGGAAGCATACGAATAAAGTTAAGTTCTGTCCGATAAGGTTCAATAAGTTCAAAAGCATAAAGTCATAAGTCACACGGTGTCAAGCATCGTGCTGTCGTGAAGTCGTGAAAGTATCAGCGGTATTTAGGGTAGGTTGGTTTGAACTTAGTGGATGTAAGAGTTAGGGATTTGTGACGTTGTAACTTCTGGGGTAATTGATTTGAACTGCAAGCCTAACGACAAGCATTAGACTTGAGTGGCTAGTTTAACCTCATTGCGGAGGAGCTTTAATCGGTGGTTGAATAAGTTACGATGTTGCAAAAAGAGCGTTTGTAACAATTACATTCGCACTATACAGTTAACTCTATATCCTACACATGTACAACATACCCTAGACCACAACCATTCACTACATGCCACACATAAGTCTAGAACTAGTCTAGAAACCTTCCTACTAAAGATATATTGTA
Source organism: Pulveroboletus aff. carminiporus (assembly GCA_038094195.1). Lineage (NCBI taxonomy): Eukaryota > Fungi > Basidiomycota > Agaricomycetes > Boletales > Boletaceae > Pulveroboletus > Pulveroboletus aff. carminiporus. The sequence goes on along the minus strand of JBBPTP010000143.1, from coordinate 27,418 downwards.
GACATAGCCTAGTAGGCATGTATAACACAAAGTATACATGCAATATCCTAGCATAGCATATCTTAGATGTAGTATATACATAAGGGACACCCCAGCTCTAGAGGACACTAGTCTTATTCTCTTGGAGTTTTCTACTTGCTAGGAGGTTCAGGCTCACAACTATTGTCTTATTGCTCAAACAGCTGATCCTTTAGTGTATAGTGATGTGTGGGGTCAGACTTAGGCTCAAAGCCCCAGGTTGGGTCAGGCTTGATAGAGCCAGGGCTGACCTCAAGCCAAGGCCCAAGCCTTCACTAAGGTTGGTGTTACAGTTCTTTACCTGCATTGCTACCTACTGCTTCTTTCCTCCCTAATACAGACAATCTGCTTTGGTATCACCATATATAGCTGGGTACATTTCTTGATTATCCTTTCTTCTTTTGCACCTTCTATTGTTTCTCTCTAAGACTGTTCTCCTTCTTCTTCTTCTCCAGATGGTCGGAGTCATGTAACTGTTCATGTGCAATGTCATCAGACATCAACTTCCAAATCTGGTTCTCCTTACACTGGATTCATAATCCATACCTAGTCATCACATTCCATCCTGTTCTATCTGTTTCCATTCATTGCTTAGGTCAGCTACCTCAACTGTCACTATTTAAGACCAATAGTTTGTATATTCTGACTCTCTATTCTCGATCTTCTGCAATCTACCTTGATTGTTCCTCTGCTCTGTCCATGCCCTCTTGTCTATATTGCTGTGAGAATCCAAGCTGTCCATCTGACAGTCTTGTTCTAGTTCTAGCTTGAATCCTTGCTCACATTTCATGCAAGCAACTGGTACTTTGTATGTCATCTTGATGTAACAAAAGATTGAGAATCTCTCTTCATCTCTCCTATCCAGGAGCAGGACATTCCTAGTATCCACCATATCCAGAAGGACCTTCAGGCCACCTCTTAGCAAAGAGGAAGAACCCTCCCAGTCATCTTCAGTCTTACTTCCAGAACATTCCAGGCATTACATAGCTGGAACATCATCTCCAGTCAACTCAGTAATCTCACCTCATCCTCATCACAACTCTCTGCTTCTCACCTCCCAGTTTGCCTCCTTGACCCTTCCCAGATCTTCATCCCCCCAAGATGTCAAGTTTCATTCATCCAGTCCACCTACATCCAGATCTTCCAGTCCTAGTCCTTTGCCACCTCCTAGCCCACCTCACTCTGCTATATCTATGTTGACTGCATCCAGATCAGCTAAGCTTAGGCTCAACCCTTCCCTGGCCTATGATGGCTCATATGAAAATAGCCTTTCCTGAATTAACTCTGTTGTCCTCTATCTTAATACCAACAAAGATGTATACAACTCTGATGAAAAGAAAGTCGCATTCACCTTCTCATACATGACCAAGGACCCTGCCTCCCATTGGGCCAATACCTTTCATGAAAAAGTCATATCCAGGACCACTGTCACTTTAGAAATGTGGGTAGATTTTGTCACCTCATTCATCTCACCTGTCAATACTTTGACATTGACATATGTTTCACCTTTTTCTGACAGTCCTGGGAAATACCTGGACTATAAATCCCTGTATCTGCCTTGTGCAATATACCTTTTATTTGGGTCACCATCTATCAGTCACATCTTTGTTCATCATCATTGTTGTCATTGCTCATCTCAATCTGGTTCTTGTCTTGGACCAGTTTTCATACAATCCACCTAGCTTTCAATCCGAAATCAACTGGATTAATCCTCCCAGTGCTGGGTCTATGTCCAGTTACCCCTCCTTGTCTATCTACCTTTGCTGGACCCCTCTAGGAATGAGCATAGCTCACTCCCTTCAACCCCTTCCTTGTGGTAAACCCTCTAGGGACTTAACCTACCACACCACTTATCTTTCTTACAACTAGAGCCCACTGTGAGGGGTTCACCCAGGTTGTTGAGAAGGTCACTCAGACTCAGGCTTCAGCATCAAGAATTAGAAGAACTTACCACTGACCTTAGTCATCTAGATATCTCAAAAGATTCTGACCTTCTGATCCTAGTTATGCCAGATAGAGCATCCCACAATAGTCCTAACTTATCTGCTTCTCCTATTGTGGATTCACCTTTTGTGCCTGGAGGTTTTATGAGTTTCACTCCTCGAAGGACTCCTTCCCCAGGGCAACATCAATCTCTTAACCTATTTTTGTCCTCTTCTCTAACTCCTATCTCATCCTCTTCTTTTCGTTACCATGCCATCTGACCATACTTCATCATCTGGCCTTTCTTTTCTCCTTGATATATCTATCCATCTGCTTGTATCTGCTCCTAGTCCACTTACTTTGTTGCCTCCTTCTGTTGTTTCCTCTCTATCCACTTCACCTATTTCTAACGTCCTACAGAATTCTATTCCACCAATGGCTAATCTGATATTCCATATGCCCCTTTGAGGCATGCCCAATGCACCTAAATTTGATGGCAAGATGCCATCGCAGCTTCCTCACTACTTAGAGGACATCAAGCAACTGGATGACCAAGCTGATCTCAATGATGCAGGTAAAATCAAGGCAGCAATCTGCTATACTGACCTGGAAGAGGCAGAAGTATGGGAAACTTGCCCAGAGTCCACCACTATTCCAGCAGATTGGGATGACTTCGTCATAGCAGTGAAAAAGTTATATCCTGGCTGTGAAAGGAGTAACCGCTATTATCGCGCTGATCTGCAATATTTAGTTGAGGACTACCAAAAGAAGCAAATGCAAAATCAGGACGACCTGGAAGAGTATACCAGGAAGTTCACCAAGATTTTGGCTACCCTTATTGCAATCAGAAAGCTATCTGAGATGGAAAGAGACATGCTCTTTCTGGTTGGATTTCCTGCTCTCCTTCAGGAGTGCATTCATCATCAACTCACTATCATCAAACTGGACTTACATCCGGATGACCCCTATCCTATCAATGATGTATCCACTACTGTCAAGTTCCTCTTGACTGGTTCAGCTCTTCACTCTTTGCTATCCACCTCTGATATCATTTCTCATTCTCAACAATTGCTTTCTCATCCTACATCATCCACTCCTACTCTCTCATATAATCCTATCCTGCCTATGAAGGCTGAAATGAATACAGCCATGCATACTACACCCCTTTGCAGATTCTGTGCTAGGGCAGGACACTTTATGGGGAATTATGCAGTCTGTATGGAGTATCTCAACTCAGGAAAAGTAGTCTGCGGTGGCGATGGGAGACTCTATATGCCAGATGGATCAGAGATTCCATGCATACCTAGTGGAAGGTGTCTTAAGGATGCCATCGACCAGACTCTTACTGCGAAGTCAACTCAGGCTTCAGCAGTTACTATGACTCTCCTATCTGTTGTCTATCTGGATGTTCCTTTGGCTGCAGCAGCTGATTCATCAGCCTACTTGGCAACTCAATCCAATATGGATAGTATTTCTCCACCCATTGTCGCTGACGTAGAATTTCAACCCTATATAGCTCAGGCTTGGGCAACCTTCCAAGCAGACAAGGCATCTAAGGACAAGGGTAAACACCCTAAGTTCAATGGTGTCCATGTTCCTAATAGGAAGCAACCGGATAGTTGTGCAGTGATGGTATCTGAGGAGATCCTATCTTCAGAGTTGTGGCAAACCACTGAAATCTTTTCTTCTCTTCCTACTTGCAATAATGACAGAGATTCTTTCTCTCGAGCCATACCTCGCAATCCTGTAGGCAGTATCTCTAGCTTTTCAAAGCCTGCTATTGCTGGTCCTCCAAAATCCACTGCTGTTCAATCCAGTTCAGCAGTAAATCCTTCTTTTCATCCATTTCAAGCTAATACTCCTTTAGCCCCTATGATGCAGTATAAATATTCGTTCCCTCTAGAGGACAAGGCTGCACCTAGGTGAGTCCTAGAGTGGATGCTGGACTCAAGCATCCCAGTATCGGTGAAGGATTTATTCGCTATCTCACCAGAGTTTCGAAAACAATTCCATGACCTTACTACTGTGAAATGAGTTGCTAACCCTTCTACCCATCTTGTGCAAGTTAATGAGCTCACTGGCAGAGATTCTGCTGCTGTCACACGAGAATTTGGTGACCAGATACTTAGAAATGATGACGGATGCATCGTTGCTCACCATAATCTACCCCTTTGAGCGATCGAAGTCAAGGTAGTGAATTCAGGATGCACTCTTCTTGATGTTCTGGATTCAGGTTCAGAGATCATTGCAATGCCTAAGCAGATATAGCAAGAGTTCGGACTACCAATCCGCTCTGACCATGTCATGAAGATGTCATCTGTGAATACCAGTGTTGACTCTACTATAGGGGTACTCAAGAACCTCGCCATAGACTTAGGCACAGGCGAGATCATGATACAGATTCAGATTCTGGCTTGGGCCAACTTTGACCTGTTACTGGGTCAACCATTCCATTGCCTTATGAGTGCTAACACCAAAGACTTTCCAGATAGAATGCAAACTATTACTCTATGTGACCCTAATTCAGGGAAGCAGTATGCCCTGCCCACTAAACCATGGTCAGAAGGGTGTCCTCACTGTTGCAATGGTAAACCATGCAATAATCATCAGTCCATCTTGGAGATGGACTTCTTGAATGTCAATGATCTGCCTCAGGATCAGGGAGAGTCCAGTAAACAATCCACTTTATCCATTTTCAATTTATCTTTGCCTTTGTTTGTCCATTCATCTTCTATATTCCCTTCTGCATATCGGTGTCTTCTGCCTTTTGCTATTGGACTCAATCCTGTCTTGCAGCCTAATGTGGCCTTCAAATGAGGGTTCGCAGGTTGTCCTTTATTCAATTTTAATCTTGTTCACACTGCTGCTGCCCAACATTCAGGAGCAGGCAGATTGTCTCATCATCCATCATCTACAGACAATCCTCCTAGAGAGTTGGATGATGCATATTCCACTTCTATGTCCCTTTCAAATAACTGTTTCTCTTTATTGTCTGGTCATACTCACAGCTTAAACTATCCGTCTATCACTTCACATTCATCTCACTCTTTCCTTTTCACTATCCTGTTGAACACCTATCCAGTGCAGGATAATCTGATTACTTCATGATCTATGTACTACCCCATCCAAGAGGCACAGATCAGTCAGATACAAAGTTCTTTCCCTACTCGTGTTTGCTTGGCTGACATGTCAGATGTGGATCATACTTTGATTATCTGCTCTACAATCCATTTCTTTACCTTCAATGATGCTTTCTATCGCTGCGACCCATTTGGTTGCGGTCGACAGGACAGTATACTTGAGCTACTAACCTATAGCAATTTTGCATTTATACAGGCACTTGAAATACTACCAAGCCAGTATAGTGTTCGTCATATCCAGATACCTCCATATGATGTTCAGGCGAATGATGTGGTTGATTGGCATCATCATAATGACCAGAAGGCCATTGCTGAAAGTACCCTGGGGAGAGAGACTCGCTGGCCTACAGCAGCTCACTCGGTTTGTATCCTGAAGTTAACTTGACCCTCACAGTACTTCACAGTACATCATGTCGAGCCCCTATCCCATGTTGGCCTTACAGAGGCTATATTTCTCGTCCCTTTGTTGCTTGCTGAACAGATTTTTAGAACTTCCCTAATTGCTTGGCGAGCTTCACAGCTCCAAAAGCATCAGGAAGATGTGGATTCTGCCTCGACAATATGGTGTGCAGCATCTTGCTTGCTACCTTGCCTCTCGAGTGTATGGATTACCAGTCCAGCTATTGCCATGACTGGATTGGATAGTCAAGAGTCAGATGAGTTTGAAGCTGAGGAAGATATTGAGAGTCATGATGAGGAAGATGAAGCAGCGGTCTTCGACAACTAGCTCATCTCCAATACAAAAACATAACCATATACCTGCTATGTATCCGTTTCATCCCAGGTTTAGTCTGGTGCTCTCAGTTTCATCCCAGTGTTCGTCTGGTGTCTTAGTCTCTCAAAAACAACTACTGAAAAGAAAACAAAAACATCAGACATTCATACAATAGACCATTGTCATCTCTCTCTATCTCTCATTCTCTCTCTCACACAAAGAACAAAAAGTCAAAAACAAAGATATGAACAAAGTTCTATTCCCTTCTCCTCTACACTGTCTCAATGAACTCAATATTTAGATATTTGTCTTTGTATGTGCATAGAGGCAGCATGCACATTGGTGTTCAGTTTTATTCTTATCCAGTTTTATCCAGTATGGACTATTGGGTATCCGTGTAAGTGAAAATGCAAAAAGAAGATTGATGAAGACAAGTTGAGTAGTATCTCGCATTACAGTGTTGCCAATATACCATTTCATTTTTATGTTATTTCAGTCTCTGATTTATGTTTGTTTCATACTTAGGGATCACGCTGGACATGGACACAGACAAGGACAAGCAATGGGATTGCGAAGAAATGACTATCGACACTACAGAGCAACTATCTATCGATGAGCCCTCATGCCTTCCATTCTTTCAGTTGCCTCTTCAACTCGTTGATTTTGCACAGCTGCATGCCTACCTCAGCTGCCAGATCTGCCATTACTGATTCTGCCTTCTTGATTTTTGCCTGCAACTCCATTATCTTCACCTCAAGTTGAGTGACAAGGTGAAGTGTGAAGTCTTGAGGCAACGACCGTGCGCTGCAAGTGATGGCCACCTTCTTCTTTGCAGTCCTGCCTTCTACCTCATTGTCATTGTATTCGGAATTGACAACGATGATGGTGTCATCCAGTTGGGATTTAGGAGATGGCTGATGACGCAGTGGTGGAATTCAGACTACAGAGTTATCAGTCCAAACTGTTGACCATGCATAATGACCACTTACCGACGGCCACCATCTTTCTCTTTCCTTTGTCAGCTGCCTTGTTCGTTGAGGGTCCATCTGCCTTCTTCAATGCCTTGCCATGCCCTAGTGACTTCTCGCACTATGCCTTGAGCTTTGTGCACCACTGGCAGGTGTAGTTTGCCTGCCCAATACAAGGCTCTTTCACCCTGGCACATAGTCCACAAGGGACTTGATGGATATCGGCCAGTAGAACAGTGGTCTTCTTGGATGGTTCACCCTCATCCTTGTCTTCATTGTCCTTGATGATAGGCCTGGTGCACTGTCGACTCATGAGTGTGGATTTGTACGAACTATATAATGACTCACCTTGTTGTGATTGGATGCCTGCATAGTCTGCAGACCTGCTCTTTGTCCTGCAAAGGCAGCAGGTGGACCTGAAGGTGCCACCTTTGCACTATCCACATTTACTGACATACTGCCTTAAGGATCCGCATTCGTCCCAGATGGAGTTGGGCATGCTTCATCCGCTTGTGCTGCATGCTCATGCTCCTCGTGTTCCACTACCTGTCGCCTTTGATCTGCTGCTTTGTTCTTTTACCTACTTGCTATGGGGCCGACCTCTTGCATCTTCAGAATGATGCAGTTTTCCACTAGCATCTCTGCTCCGTGCTCCTTGGCCTTCTTTAGGCAAGTGTGCAAGTCGTCCTATGAAAGGAGTTAGCATGTCAGATTAGTTGCAATATGAGCACCTCGCACCAGGACCATATCCCACTCCTTTATCCACATTTCCTGCTCCTCCTGCAGCATCTCCTTGTTGTCTGATATTGTTTCACCAATGGCATAGATGCGATCATTGGCAAATTTGAGTGCCTTTGCCACTTGGGCCTTAGGACTGTCATCAATGGCAGTACGAGAGAATAAAAGAATATTGGTGAAGGTGGACATGGCAGAAGTAGATGATGAAGAAGGATGATGAAGAAGTCGTGCAACGCATCGATGGGACTTATCCAACGATGTGCATTTCAAAGTTAGTTCCCTACTGAGTCATATGACTGACTGGGAACAGTCAGTATCTAAGTCCTCTGTAGATGTAGGAGCTCAAAGCTCCCTACATTTGTAGACTCAGTTTTTCCCACTTTCAGGTCACTCTGCGACCTCTAGCATCCATCGTGCAAGCATCCCATCCATACCTGGACTAACTATCCAGTTACACTATCTGCTCTACCTACTATCCAACTTATCTCAGGACTAGCAACTGAGATGGTTAGTACCTTATCATATGTTTTCTTGTGTCCTGGTGTCGCAACATTTATTTCTATCACTTCTATCTCACCTGTCAATACTTTGACATTGACATATATTTCACCTTTTTCTGACAGTCCTGGGAAATACCTGGACTATAAATCCCTGTACCTGCCTTGTGCAATACACCTTTTGTTTGGGTCACCATCTATCAGTCACATCTTTGTTTGTCATCATCGTCATCATTGCTTGTCTCAATCTGGTTCTTGTCCTAGACCAGTTTTTATACAATCCACTTAGCTTTCAATCCGGAATCAACTGGATTGACCCTCCTGGTGCTGGGCCTACATCTAGTTACCCCTCCTCATCTATCTACCTTTGCTGGACCCCTCTAGGGATGAGCATAGCTTGCTCCCTTCAACCCCTTCCTTGTGGTAAACCCTCTAGGAACTTAATCTACCACACCACTTATCTTTCTTACAACGCCTCATGTCCCCCCCTACCCCTTCTCAGTCGGATCAATCCAAAACATCTACTACTGTCGACACATATCTGGTTTGGATTGAGGAACATATCAAGCAAGTCTGGTCCTTTTGAGTCCCCATTGGAAGAGGTCTATCCATGCTCTCTTCTTCCACTCAGACTCTCCCTCCTGTTATCATCAGAAGGCCAGCCTCTACCCTTACTGAATGCTTTAGATGCCATCTGCAAGGTCACTACCAAGAGGATTGTCTGCAATATATTTGCCCTGGATGTCACCAATTGGCCCCAGGACATCCTCAAACTTCTTATCTCCAGACCTAATACTCTTTTTCTATAACTGGGGACATATGGACTGATTCTGCCCCCAACACATCTGTGTACTTTGTAATGAGGGGGGACATATTGCAGATGACTGTGTCTTTGCAGTTGCTACTCCAGATCAAGCAGAAGACATTTTTGGAATCAATCACTCCCTGCCTACCTCTTAAGTTTTGAAATTCCACATTAGAAGCAGACTTGGTGTTTATCAAACTGGGAGTTCAATTATATGAAGGGGGTAATATTACAGTTCTTTACCTGCATCACTACCTACTGCTTCTTTCCTCCCCAATATAGACAATCTGCTTTGATATCACCATATATAGCTGGGTATATTTTTTGATTATCCTTTCTCCTTTTGCACCTTCTATTATTCTTCTCTAAGACCATTCTCCTTCTTCTTCTTCTCCAGATGGTTGGAGTCATGTAACCATTCATATGTGATGTCATTGGACACCAACTCCCAAATCTGATTCTTCTTACACTGGATTCATAATCCATACCTAGTCATCACATTCTATCCTGTTCTATCCATTTCCATTCATTGCTTAGATCAGCTACCTTAACTGTCACTATTTAAGACCAGTAGTTTGTGTATTCTGACTCTCTATTCTCGATCTTCTGCAATCTACCTTGATTGTTCCTCTGCTCTGTCCACACCCTCTTGTCTATATCACTGTGAGAATCCAAGCTGTCTGTCTGACAGTCTTGTCCTAGTTCTAGCTTGAACCCTTGCTCATGTTTCATGCAAGCAACTGGTACTTTGTACGTTGTCTTGATGTAACAGTTGGGGCCAGATCTAGGTCAGAGTTAGGCCTAAGCCTGAACTTATTTGCCTGTGTCATACAATGTACCATTCAAAAACTTATAGTTAAAAGCACTAATCTATGCTTGTCAATACTATACTGCTATTCTCACTGCCATTAGGTTCACCAGCTTTCAATAATTCCAAGGATTCTGCTAGATCATTGCAATTACATACCATTCTCACCCAATATCTGCAATTCAGAATCCTGGCCATCTTCACAAAACAACAAGTTGTGGCAGATCAAAGACTTGAGACACTGAAGTACCTCAACAATGTCAGATTTGAGATGGTTATGACACTTACTAATGGTAATTTCTACTGATGAAAAGGTCCGCTCACTAGAAACTAAAGTCACCATAACTGAAAGATAGTCTCAGGCAAGTGAAGCCCAGATGGGGTATGCATCAGCATGATTTCCCCACCATTCAATGATTGACATGCCCTTGGAAATGTAGTTTTTGGATTCAAGATAGCAGTAAAATATAAATAGCCATGGCTGGCTGTTGCCAGTGGTTGAACCAATAATTTCTGATAACAAGGATGTACTGACATGCTTACTGGCACTATGAACATGTGGGTTATTGTCTTCATCATCTGACTTGGAAAGTACACCAGACAAAAGATGACTCAACCTTCTGTATGCTGACCAGTTCTTTATAACTATTTTGGGTGGCTGAACTGCCAGTGCATTGTCTTTTAACTCAAAGTATCATATTTTGTACTATAATACAGCATTGTTAATATAAATTGTGTTTGATCCAAAATAATCACAGACAGTAAGCACATATAATGTTTTCTATATGCTTCATTGCCTTCTTGCACATCTCATCACCCCAATAATGCTTGATATGATTTGCCTTCTGAACTAGATCTAATACTTATGGAATAATAGTCAGTAGCAACAAGTGGAAGGCATTGACAATATATACATATAGCCATAATATATACATTATATTTGGCACTTCTTTCATAATATTCACTTATTTTCGCAATGCCAGCCTCCAGACCAGACCAAAAATTGACATACTTGGGCTTTGTGAAGTAAGAGTACTATAATTTATGTAAAGCCTCAACTGTCAGAAGTGCCAGATGAACTGCAGGGCCACAGTCAGATAAAAAGGCTTGTTGGGCACCATTAGATTTGCTTTCACTCCTCTTTGCTTAGCTGTAGTTTTATCAGCTTTTTACACTTAGAATGGTTGCACTCAGTCACAAGAAGTTTATGGATGAATGTGTCTATATCTTCTTTTAAGACTTGCATCCATTCGAGCATCAAGAATGTCAAAGACTGTTAAGCTTGGCCCAGATAGAAACAAGTGAAGCCCTTCAAAGGTCAGAAAAAGGATGATAGATGAGGAGTTGTGTGACTAAGGCAATGATGGTGAGGATATGTCATGCTAAAAGAGCAACAACGATGTGGGTATGAGGAAGTCTTGTGACAAGCAAAGACTTAGTAAGGATAATGGATACTATTAAAAGGTAGCCTAGAGATCCCAGGAGCACCCAATCAATGAGGAGGATGAAGACTCATGGAAGATGGAGCAAAGGCAAGCTAGTATTGAACAAGCTACCAAGATACAAGGGATGGTATCTGAAAAGAGCTCTAGCTTAGGGAACTGAAATAGAGCTACAAGGTAGGTATAAGTAGTGAAGGGTGATTTGCTGAATAAGCAAATCATATGACTAAAATGGAATAGAATGAAACAGTAAAGAAGAACCTGATAACTGCAAGGGTTCTCAGGAAGCAAGATAGAAGATCATGGAACAATGAAGAAGAAGGTCCATGACTGTGAAGGTACTCATGTGACCATAAGGGTACTCACATGATGACTAAGCAAGATAAGCAAAGGAACAAGGTATATGTGGTGAAGGTTGTGATGAGATAATGATACATAGGGGCAGAACAAGGTGATAGTGAAGACAAGGGGAAAGTGAGGGTGAAGCTGAGTGAAGGTGAGTGTGAGAATGAGATATTGATATAGAAGGAGGGAATTAGAATGGGAATGAGGACAAGGATATATGACAAGGATGAGGACGTGTTTTGAGTTGAAGTGAAGACAAGGATGAGATATAATATACAAAAAGAACAAGATGAGGATGAAGGTGAGGATCAGAATGAGGTAAAGAGAGAGATGAGACCAAGAATAAAGGGAGGCAAGGACAAGGAGTTATGGCAACATAATGATGAGGACAATGTTGATTAATGATGGGAAAAAAGAGTATAGGAGTTGGAACAGGGGCAAAACATAACAAAGACCACTGAACTGGCATGTCAAGTAAGAGCTGTAGTACTGGTGTGCAAGAGGTATGACTGGGACTATCTCATATTTGGATTGAATAAAAAAGTTCTTTGCATTTAGCAGAAGATCACTCTTTTACTGCAATCATTCGGACTACACCCACTTTGTCATGTTGTCCAAGTTGCTCAGCAAGAAGATTAATATTCAGGTCTTTAGAATCATATGGTCTGGACTTGCTGTGAGCAGCAAGAAATGCCTGAGTAGTGAGGTTGACAATATGTGCTAAACATCTAGAATTATGTTAGTTTGAATAGGTTGGACACAGTCCAAGAAGTTTTAGCTATCCATCATACAGCTTGCCAGTAGCTTGTTTAATCTATCTTGAAAACTCCACCATCATCATATTCATATTGCTCATGTTATCATACATAATAATCTAGCATATTTAGATTAGCTGCACAGTCAAGGACAATGTACACAAAGACAGAGTTAACTAACCTTATGAGTGATGCCTAATTGAGCTACCACCTTAAAGAGTGCTTGGCTGAGATGAACACCATTATAGGCATTATTCAGTTTAGTGAACTCAAGAAGTGCTATGTGTAGATTCCAAATGCCTAATGCACTCTCCTCAATCCACAATCCTGTGACAGCAAAGTATACATCAACATTTGATGCTTGCCAAGCATTATATGTTAGGTTGATCAAATCCTTGACTACGTTGCTCTAAAAAAACAATATATGTCAATCTCTATTAGCCTAAATAAAGTCAATGATGTACAAGTAAGTGGATGCACAGGCTTCACATTTGTATCTTGAACATGTCAAGAATTCCATCACATGTCCTCTTGTGATTTGGAATCTTCACACCAACTGTCATACATGATGCAATGTTGATCATATGTTGGAAGGATGAATGTTCAAGGGCTGAGATGGGCTGATCCATATTTACCAGCCACTGAATGTTACAGGTGCACTCTACGCTATAGTGCATTATGATTATTAAAGCTACAAGCACTATGAATACAGACTATCATATCTTGAAAATCTTACCATGTTCAACTCCGCTACATTCGTGACAACTCTATATATTTCCAATCTCCTATTCCATTATAACATCACTACTTCCTTTTTGGTCTACATCTCATTTTATCTCAGCTTTATACTTTAGATGTCATCGTTGCTACATCTGTCACAGAACACAGCTCTGGGTGTGACAACTTCAGACTTGAGCTCCGAGCTACATTTCTCCTGTCATGTTCCATTTTGATTGTTTCAGATTCATCAATTATATCATACTACTCCTGAATTCATAGTATATAAACCTTTCTATAATCTATATAAACCTTAGTTCGAATATTGACTTAATTCTTTCCTCTCTTACTTGCCCTTGAGCAACTTGCTCACTCTTTCACTGTCTCTTGAGCATGTTGCTCACTCTGTTCTCAACTCCTTGACTCCAAGAATAGGCCAGTACAAGGATGCAACACATAAGTCCTGCACCAAGTATTCTTGCCCCCTCTAGTTATGTTGACCCTGCTAGTTATGCACATGATCTCCAGTCTGGACATTGTTGAATGTGTCCATGGAGGATCTGAATTTAACAGTATATTCAAACTCACTCTTGTACTTGCTACTTACAACTATGTCCCACACACCCAACCACTCATTGTCAAAGGCTTGAGTCTATTTTTGGCTCACACCATACTATTTCTAGAGACTTCACTAGCCTCACCACCCAACCTAATCCCCCATCCATATCATCCATACCTTGCAGACGCATTCACTCCTCTGGTCCCTTCACCTCTCTGCTCACTCCATTACTGGAGACTGCTACTCCAGACCCCCATATTGAGGAACTTGATGAAGTCAAAGCAGAAGGACTCATTGGTCTTGACCCTCCTAGCTCAGGGGAAAGTAATCCATCTTTGGACTCATCGCATAACTCTGACCCAGAGGGTGACATTCATCCTCCAAACAATGAAACCCAACTCAACAGCATATCTCTGGCTTATGAACCATTCAATCAACTTGCTGACACTATCCATGACATGACCTGGCAAGCACTCTGGTATAAGTCTGCCAACACTACAAAGACCAAGGTCTGCAAACCTGACCTGTTCAACAGCCTTGACCCAAAGAAGCTTCAATCATTTGTAGTTCAATGTGAATTGAACTTTCAGGCTAATCCCAAATCCTTCTGACGTGACCATGCCAAGGTTACTTTCACCCAATCATAGCTCAAGGGCATGGCCCTTGAATACTTTGAATCAGACTTGCTTGGAGACAAACCTTCAGAGTTATGTCCACTATGGATGAACAGCTGGAAAGTGTTCCTCTTTGAACTCCAGTCCAACTTTGGTCCACATGATCCAGTAGCCGACACTGAGACACAACTAGAACAACTACACATAAAGAACACTCAGGGCATCATGAACTATATAGTCCATTGGAACAGGCTGGCAAGCCAAGTCTGGGAATGGGGTTCCGGTGCGCTCCACTGTAGCTTCTACAATGGATTACCAGAAAGAATCAAGGACGAACTGTCACAACTTGGCAAGCCCAGTGATCTCTATGACCTTTGCATTCTTGCTCAACAAATTGACCAACATTATTGGAAATGCAGGAAAGAAGTCAACAGGGCAACCAAGGCTTTGAACTCCCAGTCCAGGAGCAATGCCAAGTCTACTTTTGCAACTCCGTCTACCTCCAACTCTAAGCATCATGACAAGAGCCCTGCCAAAGACTCCAAAGACAAATCCAGCAGTAATGCCAACTCTGGATCATCATCTGCTGCTCCGAAACCTGACCTCTCATCAAAGTTAGGCAAAGATGGCAAACTCACAGCAGTCAAATGAAAGCGCTGCCTTGATAGCAAGCTTTGTATGTTCTGCAGTCAAGCTAGTCATATGGCCAAAGAATGTCCTAAGTTGACCTCTCAAGCTTCTTAGGCCTGTGTGACAATGACAACCCTGGAAGTCAAACTGGGAGCCTCTAGCATAGAGGAGAAAAAATAGTCAGCAACCTCAACAACTCTGCATGGATTCAAGGTTGTGTTGACTCAGCCCGTGTACCTAAGAAGGCCCATCTCAACATGTCTGCTCTTTCAGACCCTCATTCCCTCATGCCATCCATCTCAATTCTCTCCTATAACATCCCATCTTTTACAGCCCTGATAGATTCAGGTTCCTTGGATTGTTTTATAGACAAGTCTTTTGTTAATGATCATGAACTCTCCCCATTTCCATTCCTCCATTGCAACTCTGACTGTTTGACAGAACATCCAACTCCACCATCACTCAAGCTATCGATCTTTCTATCCATTTTGAAACTGGTGACATCACTCCATCGACATTATATGTTACTCCATTGGATGGATTCTGCTCTCTTGTTCTAGGACATAACTGGCTTATCCACTACAATCCATTGATTGACTGGGCTTTGAGCAGTATCTCATTCTGTACACCAGAACAGACTATGCCAATAACTCCAAGCTCCCCTCCATAGCCTCCAGAATTACCCCCTCCAGCTGATACCATACCTCCAGATCCACTGTGTTTTTGTGATCATAAAGCCCCTGCTATTGCAATAATCAATGCATCCACATTCACATTAGCATGTTGCCTCAAGGGCTCAATCTAGTTTAGCTTGCAACTCCACCCTAAGGAGACCAACCTCCAGGCCTCTTCCGCTACCCCTGAAGATGTCAATCTGTCTGCTGTCCCCTCTGAATACCACAAGTTTGCAGATGTATTCAGTAAGAGCAAGGCTTCTACCCTTGCCCCTCATTGTGAACACGACCTGAAGATCAACCTGAAAGAAGGTACCTTCCCTTCTTTAGACACCATATACTCTCTTTCCACCTCTGAGCTTGAGTCCCTCCACACCTTCCTAGATGAACACTTATCTAATAGATTTATCTGTCAATCCTCTTCTGCTCATGCTGCTCTGGTTCTCTTTGTCCACAAGAAGGACAGTTCACTCCACCTTTGCATTGACTTCAGAGAACTCAATAAGATCATGAAGAAAGACTGCTATCCACTTCCATACATATCCAACCTTCTAGATGCACCCAGTTGAGCCAAGATATATATCAAGATCAACCTCAGGCATGCATATCACTTAATCTGCATTGCTGAGGGTGATGAATAGAAGACCTCATTCTAGACTCGCTATGGATCTTACAAATGGCTTGTCATGCCATTCAGACTTACCAACACACCAGTGGCATTCCAGCAGTTTGTCAATACCATCTTTACTGACTTGTTAGATGTTTACATCATAGTCTACCTTGATGACATCCTCATTTACTCCATGAATAAAGCTTCCCATAGAGAGCATGTTCATGAGGTACTCCATCAACTCTGCAAACATGGACTTTATGCCAAACCAGAAAAATGTGAATTCCACATGGATACTACTGAGTACCTTGAATACTGCCTCTCTCCTTCTGGTCTTACCATGTCTGTGGAGAAAGTTCAGGCAATCCAAGATTGGCCAGAACCCTGCAAGATTAAGAACATCCAATCCTTCCTTGGGTTCACAAATTTCTACCACCACTTCATTTCCAACTACTTGGACATCATCACCCCCTTGATCTGCCTCACCCAGAAAGGAACTCCATGGCACTTCTCCAACAACTGTCATTCAGTCTTTCAGAAGCTCAAGGATGCTTTCACTACAGCCTCTATTCTCACTCACTGGGTGCCTGATGCACCAATCATCATAGAAACGGATGTCTCAGACTATGCTATTGCCAGTATCCTGTCAATCTGGTGTCTGGATGAAGAAATCTGGCTGGTAGCTTACTACTCTCAGACACTCCACTCTGCTGAGCTCAACTACAACACCCATGACAAAGAGCTCCTTGCCATCCATGAAGCATTCAGGACCTGGAGATACTACTTAGAAGGTTCTGCCTCTCCAGTCGACATTGTCATGGATCACAAGAATCTCGAGTACTTCGCCACCACTAAACTCCTAACCTGCCATCAAGTCTGGTGGTCCAAATTCCTGTCCCAGTTCAATTTGATTGTGTGTTTCTGCCCCGGACACTTAGAAGCAAAGCCTGATGTCCTCACACAATGATGGAATGTCTATCCCAAAGAGGGGAATAAGGACTATGCTTATGTCAACCCTCACAACTTCAGATCTGTCTTTACTTAGGAACAGCTCACTTCATCCCTATGAGCTACCTATTTAGTGACTCTGGTCATCTGGGCCAGCCTCCTCTATGACATTGAGTCACTCCACAGTGACATCCTTTCCACCCTCTCTAGGGATCCAATCACTGCAATCCATCTCTCAGATCCTGAACAAACCAATTCATGCTGGTCCATTGACATTGATGATTTCTTACATCTAGACAACCATATCTATGTCCCTGATGTAGATGACCTCCGACTCCACATACTCTGGTATAAGCATGACCATCTGCTATCCAGATACTTTGGACAAAACTGGACTCTGGAGTTAATCTGCAGAGAATACACCTAGCCAGACATATGCACATTTGTCAAAGAATATGTGTCTTCATGCACCACCTGTGCACAAGCCAAGGTCCCTCATCACAAGCCCTATGGACTCCTCAAACAACTCCCTATTCCTGAAAAGCCATGGAACTCTATATCCATGGACTTCATAGAACAACTCCCCGCATCATCCAGTCACACCACAATTCTAGTTGTTGTCAATCAACTCTCCAAGCAATGTATTTTCATCTCTACCAATGACAAAGTAACATTGCCAGAACTTGCAAAACTCTTTCTACTTCATGTGTTCTCCAAGCATGGGGTCCCCACACACATCACTTCGGATTGAGGTGTGGAGTTCATCTCTCACTTCTTTTGCTCCCTTGGTAAAGCCCTTGATATCTGCCTCCACTTCACCTCTGATTATTACCCAGAAGGTGATGGTCAGACAGAGTGTATGAACCAGACATTGGAACAGTACTTGTGAATCTATTGCAACTATCAACAGGACAACTGGTCCAAACTTCTGCCATTAGTGGAGTTCACATACAACAACACTCCTAATGCAACCACAGGCATATCACCATTTTTTGCCAACAAGGATTACCATCCGAACATATCCATCTATCTGGAATGGGACCTTACCTTTGCTAGAGCATGAGAATATACTATCAATCTCAATTCTCTTCATTAGTACCTTCATGAGAAGATGGCGGCTGCCCAACAGCAATACCAAGGTCCAGCAGATGCTAGGTGGACTCTGGCACCAGATCTCAAAATCGGTGACCAAGTGTTCATCAAAGCTAAGTACTTCAGATCTACTCAACCATCTAGAAAACTCACAGAAAAGAACCTGGAATCTTATACCATCATTGCACAAGCAGGAACACACTCCTTTACACTCCACCTGCCAGATACCATGAAGTCCATACACCCAGTTTTCCACATCTCCCAACTAGAGCTAGCCATTCTGAATACAATTCTGAACTGGACACAAACTCTGCCACCTCCAATAGACATCAAAGGCAAACTTGAATACAAGATAGCAGAAATACTAGATTTGAAAATTGATCATCGTTGTTGCAACTGCAAGTTGTTATACCTAGTCTGCTGGTCTGGCTACGAAGGCACTGACAATGAAACCTCATGGCCACTAGCCACAGAACTTAGTCATGCCAATGAACTGGTCCACAACTTTCACCTCCAATATCTGAACAAGCCTGGACCTCACTCTGCTTAATCAATCCATCATTGTGATCAAGAGAATGTATATTACAATTGCAACAACAAAAGAAAAACTCATATCATACTTCTGACCCATCTGATCCCTCATCCTCCCCTTCTTTTGGCTTATCCAAATGCCATGTTGCCTCCTCCTCCTTCTAGGCAGCAACTGCCACCTCTGTCACCTCCGCCCTCAAGTCTGCCTGCTCCTTCGAGATGATCAAACTCACCATCTCCTCTGAGGCCTCCCTTGACACCAGATAGGCCTTCATCAGCTTGAGGTCTACCAGCACGTCCAGCAAGGCATTTTGCTGGTTCAACTGGCAGTTCTGGCAGATCATCACATCCTGCAGGTCTCAAAGTAAAACTTCAATCCCTTGCAGGACCTGGACCACAGTGCTACCCTCTGCCAACTCTCCACTATCCTCCCTCTTCTTGATGCTTGCTTTTCAAGGCCTCTTGGTCGACCTTCCTTCATCATCATTATCATCATCATTATCAACCATCTCTGTGGCCTTTCACTTCCTCCACCTCTCTGGCTTCTCTATCCTGGGCCACTCACACCTTGCCTTTGTGTTGCGACATGCCATGCATGATGTCAACTTACCAGGGCCGAGTTCACACTCTAAGCTCCTGTCTTCGCACCTGTTATAGGTAGGTGGCACCCTACCTTTGCCCTTGTTGAGATGAGGTGGTGCCAACACACTATCTGCAGTGCTCTATATGCAGACCAGTCAACCCTGCACTAATTTGAGTTGAGGAGCAACTTACCTTTTATTGCATGGCCACTACTACTGCCCACTTCTTGGCAGTCTCTTCCACCACCTTCTGCTTTGCCTCTTCTGCTTGATATGCCTGAGCTACTTCTGCTGCCTTGCATGTCTCATCAGCTCTTTTCACTGCCTCCAACCTCCATGCAGCCTCTGCTACTAACCTTTGCCATTCCTCCTTAGCCTTCCTCTTCTCTTCCTCTTTTGCCTTTCTCTGTGCTTTCTCTTCTACCTTCTTCCATGCCTCTTCCTCTGCCTTCTGCTGTGCTTCTTCCTCCTTTCACACCTTTGCCCTCCATCGTCATTCTGCAGCCTTTGCATCCCACAATGTATCCTCATCGTCCTTGTCTTCTGTGAGCTGCATGTCGTCCCATGTCTGGATATTAGCGAATGGAGAGGGAGAGGCAGACATGATAAAAGAATGAGATAGAGAGACAGTCTGCTAAGCATTTGACTCTTATATCAAACTTGCCCATATTCTAACTCTGCAAACTCCATATTGTCTAATTAAGCAGCCTTCAGGGGTTCAGGCCTAAGAGGGGGATACTGTCATATCCCAAAAATCTTACCATGTTCAACTCTGCTACATCCATGACAACTCCACACACTGGGGATTATAACATTTTCTGAGTGTTTATAGTGTATAGAAAATAGCAAATAATATTATAAAATTTTATTTTGCATTTATTATACTGAAAAACTTCAAAATTAAATTATTATAAAAATGTTCAAGGAAATAAGTATTTTAATACAATATACTGCAGCTCAGGTAAATGTTAGAGAAAATAATTAATTTATGGATAACTTAAAGTTAAGACAAAACTTGAAATATTCACAACATCTTTTCTAGCATTAAATATATTAAGGTTCAGCCTTGTGAAAATGAGAGGAAAAATATGTAATTTTACATTATCTTGTCTGTGGTCAAGAAATATCAAATTTCAATACTTTTTTATATTCCTGAAGAAACACAATATGTTCAAAATAAGAAAAGTAACTAGATGCTCACAGACACTCACTGGACATTCATTGGACACTCATCAGACACTCATTGGGCACACAATATAGATATATCCAATTGAATAGGAATAATTCATACTTTTTAATGTACTCGCCAACATCTAGTAGTTGTGCTTTGCTAGTGCATATTCTGACAAGACGGGCTCTGAACCACACCTCATTGTCAGGAGACCAGTACTCCAGACCAATAATTAACAACCAAGTGACTGGAAGCACAAGAAATCACAAGTGAAGTGACTGCCGGACAAGGCAGGTCAATGAAGCAATGAAGAAGACAACAAACTGTGGTCAAGGGAAACCTCAGCAGTGTAAACAAAGATGAGGAGAAAGGGGGTGATGGAGAAGCTTGTCAATGTAAACACCAATGAGCTGCAAGAATAGCAACCTTGAGCAATTGACAAAACTCCTTGGTGTAAACACCAGTAAGCTTAGGCAACAGTGAGGGCTAAAGGAAGGGAATGAAACAAACCTCGAGTGTAAATGCCCAACATCTTTTCTTGCTCTATATTCTTCGATGGTCCTAGCTCCTTAGTATCAGCAACTGGCTCTGTGTCTACATCATGGCCATTATCCTGTGAAGGACATTGGTATAGTTCATTCATGCTTCAATCTGTGCAATGCAATTACCATCAATTCCACAAGCACTGTCACTCTCTTTGACACCTTGGCTCTTGCGCTCAGTGGACTCTTGTGTGGTGTCCACACAGGCTGGGCAAATGACCATTGTTTTTCTCTCTGCAGGCTCTCGTGGTTCTGTGGGTTTCTCCCCCCCTCGACATCCCATATAGTATCTGGTGGTGTTGCCAGCAAAGGTAGTCAACTTCCCTTGATATGAACTTTGTTAATTGTAATCTAGATGTGTCTTCTTCATACTTACTTGCATGTTGTGCAGCTCATGCTCATATTGCTTTTTAATTGCAGTGACCTCATTATCTTTTTATATCTGTCTCCCCAAGTTTTCAGAGTCAATACTTTTGTGATGTTACTATCACTTACTCTCATTCTTTCCTTCTCTTGCTTGATCTTCTGGAACTCAGCTCTCAGTTCTTCTTTCATTGCCATGATTGTCTCTTGTTGAGCCTACTAATATTCAGTGCAGTCCATTCTTCAGCCAAAATCTAATGCACCTTCAGTTCACTTTGCATCTTCGTGCATTCTCTGTCTGTCCATCCTTCGACCTTGTGTTGGAAGGTTTCTAGTGCTGTCTGCTGTTCTGCATGGGCATTCAGCAGATGTTTGTTCACATTCTGTGCAGTATGAGTATGAAAATTATGTAGCTCTTATCAGGCTTACTATAAGCTCTTGATTCTGTCTGAGTGCCTCTGTAAGCATGCCCTCTGATTTTTGAAGGTCCTCTCACAAACTGGATGAATAATCAATTTCTCTGATGTGAACACTAGACCGTGTCCACTCCTAGTGCAGAGTTGGCATACATTGCAGCCAAGTCAAAAAGGCCACTTACTTGTATGGGCTCTGATTTGCTCTTAGATCTGATCTCTGTTTCGCTAGATTCACTATCAGAGTCATGGTCTCTTGAATGATAACACATCCTTTTCCCTTTGCTTGGGATATCAGTGATTTCCATTGGGTCAGACTAGGGATTGAGGTTGAAAAAGATGTCTCTTGATGTGACATTACCTGCCTGCATGGAATCCTTCCTAGAGTTTGACTCTGGGGAGACTTGGGACATCTCTATAGTAGGAGATGGGTGATATTCATTGATTGCTTGAGAGGGAGTCACCACCTTTCTATATCATCCAGAACAGTCTTCCTAGTAGTTCCATCCATATTACAACTGTTACTTTTTTAATTATGTACTCCTAATCATAATTGTCTCTAGATAATTACTTGTTGTTTCTTCATCTTCAAGTAATTGCCTAATACTTATTGTAATCTTGTACTTGTCTCCATCCCTGTAATTGTTTCATCACTGCGCAATGGTCCTTATTCATTCTCTAGGCAATGCTGACTGCTCATCCTTATTGTACTGGAAATGCCATAGATTTTCCTTGGAATATAAGTAGGATAAGTGGAGGGCAGATGATCAGACATACACTACATTACTCTTGATATACACACGATGCCTTCCTCCAACCAAGATTCTCCCCTACAGTACCAGCTGGCTGGACGACTGAATGGGGAGCACAGCACCATTAACTGTCTTGCAATAAATGAGCAAGGAAACTTGCTCGCATGTGGATCAGTAACACATCCACAACATGAAGAGAAGTTTGGAACTGATCAATTGTTAGCTAATCAAGGTATGAAGATATGGAACTTGAACTACCTAGAAGAGATACCATCATTGGCTCAATGACATGCATTCTGCAATCCTGTCAGTGCAACTATGTGGGTAACTTGCAGAAATAATGTCTATGAGACCCTGTGCTTCAGTACAGATCTTGGGTACTTGATTTTCTGGTGTGTGACTGAGAAGGCAAAGATGGTAAGGAAATGATGGTATAATCACACAAATGGTAATAACACTGCCACAGATAAGATTTGAGGAAGTAATTGTAAAGTGGGTAGGCATGGGGTGTGAGATCACTTGCATGATGAGCAATCCTACACCTGCTGAGATGGGTATATGACTAGCAACAGGCACATGTGAACGCCATGTCATGGTGTGGACTTTCGATAATGACATTCTTGTTCCTTCTATGAGCATCCAACTGGCTACCATGGTGCCAAGAGGGGTTGCATTTGTCAATGGACAGAAGGATGTTTACATCTGGGGCATGTATAATGGACAAATGTAAATAATCAAGCCATATCATTGACATGGCACTCATGAGGTTATTACTAGGCTAACCATTTGAAGTGACAAAAGAATAGTCAAGACTACTGGTTTGGCCACAGCTATGTATGATACTACCATGATCTGACACATTTATATTCTGATGATCCCTCTACAGTGGGGGTGCTGCAATTCATGAAAAGCAAGCCATGTTCTTGATTGACAACATCACTGACAGCTTTAGCTTACATAGCATAGAATTCAGGCAGCTCATTCGCTCATACCCCACTAAACCAAGCATCCCCAAGGCAAAGCAGGTTGCATTTGGAGAGAAGGGTGCAATTGTGGTTGGGGGAGGCAAATATAGTTCAGCATATATATTCAATCGCAAACAGGGCATCTGAATACAATGCTTGCAGCATAAGAAGGAGGGACTGGTTCAAACAATAACGGTGCATCTTAAGGATGGATAAAACAATAATACTCAGCAGTATACAGGTTCATGATGAGAAGACATATACCATGATCATCACTGCCACTTCGAGCAATGTGCCTAATCCAACCATTGCTATCTGGAAGTGTAATCATTGTAAACCAGAAGGTGGCCTGACAGCATCCAAAAAGAGTGACTCCATGAAGCAAGGAATGTTCCAAACGTTGAATATGGTATTTACAGCAGTTCTTTGGTTGTTACTGATTTGTATTCTGATAGTCATTTTGATAAATGCAATGGTAAGTGTAGATGCAAATTGATAACGGCTCACAAGTGAATATATTTGCAAAAGCAGACTCTGCCAATAGACAGGTGGCAAAACAGATCTATGGTTGATATAATTGCTGCACTCATACTGTCCACAAAGGAGGATGCTCAAACAATGGGGCTACATGATACTACTCTTGCAGCAGTTCGAGCAGAATGGCAAAGGGTAAAGGAGGAAGTAGCCAGACAACATGCTACACAATCAGCATGGAAAAGGATAGAGAATGAGATTAATGGAGATGGATCCAGAGAGCCAGTATCATTTGTGGCCTATGACAGCTCCAAGGATACCACCAAGGAGATCTCAAGATTAAATGGTGCACAGATAGGAGTGAGGATGGAATGGATGAAGGAGAGTGAAAGAGATGAGTAGATGCTGAATAGCGAAAGATAAATGATGTAGATATCCTGATCAGGAGCACCTGAATCTGACACTGCCCAAATTACTATGTCAGCAATTAGGACTGGAATCATGATCATCATCAACAGTGGGGTCTCATGGTAACCCTTTCAAACTAAATTTTAACAACTAATGGGGTGATATTAGCTTTGTATGAAGAATGTACTTGAGTATGTATGACAAATGCCAATGTTTGGATGC
The DNA here is from genome assembly GCA_038094195.1 of Pulveroboletus aff. carminiporus. Taxonomy (NCBI): domain Eukaryota; kingdom Fungi; phylum Basidiomycota; class Agaricomycetes; order Boletales; family Boletaceae; genus Pulveroboletus; species Pulveroboletus aff. carminiporus. The sequence goes on along the minus strand of JBBPTP010000143.1, from coordinate 2,998 downwards.
AAAGTGTGAAATGATGAGAGTATTATGTCAAGAGGAGGATAACTGGAACAACGAGATGATAGGTGGGCTAGATGCTTCATCAGAGATCAGAACTGACCACAGTAAACTACAGTCAGTGAAAAGAGATGACACTTGCTGGTGTTGAACACTGGTGAGCAGGAGGGTGAGTAATGATTGCCATCAATCAAGGGACCATTTGAGATGATATTAAAAGTACACAAGTGGTGAGAAGGAGAAGCTGACCACAGTAAGCCATGACAAGTAGCAAGAAGAGGAGAGCCTCACCAGTGTTCAACACCAGTAAGTTGATGGGGTGAAGAGGATGACATCTGTTACAAACGCTCTTTTGCAACATCGTAACTTATTAAAACCCTGACTAAAGCTCCTCCACAATGAGGTTAAACTAGCCACTCAAGTCTAATGCTTGTTGTTAGGCTTGTAGCTCAAATCAAATACCCCAAAGTTATGACATCATGAATCCCTTTACCTTCATAACTGCTAAGTTTGAACCAACCCTGCCCTAAACACCACTTACTTTCATGACTTTATGATAGCACAGTGCTTGATACTGTGTGACTTATGATCTGATGCATTTAGACATATTGAACTCTATTGGATAAAACTTAACTTTATTCGTATGCTTCCATTTCTATGCCTCATGCATTTCATTACCACTATCCCTTTACCCTATGGCTATGCTTTATGCTTCCCTTCCATTTTGATATGCCACTCACCTCATATCTTTAATCTCCACTTCACAGCCTTATGGCTGTCCACCCTTTTATTTGGATAATGGACCAAATAGTTACAAACATGTAGTATGGTATATAAGGACCTGAATTAACAACCAAGAGATCCTTAGTCAGATCCTCTTGGGTTTTCCCCTCATCTGCTCATCTCTTAAGTCTATGCCTGTTATAGGTGCACTCTATGCTATAGTGCATTATGATTACTGAAGCTACAAGCACTACAGATATGGATTATGAACTAAGAATATGGACACTCTTAAGTTTTATCTTATCAGTACTGGACTTACTGATTACTCTTTATTTTCACATCTTCACATGTCCACAGAACCACATGTCACTATTTCACAATTATTACTCTTGATAGAGTCACGCTTCATGATCATCATGACCCCTATCTTAATGAGTCATGATCATAGATGAACCACACCTGATGCTTGAGGCATAAGGCTATGTTTTCCATTCTGCCACATCTATGCTTCTTATTTACATTAGATCCACACCTTATGTGTATGTTTATGCTTCTCTTCCATTCCTACTTATTAGATACACATTGTAACATCATGGATGACACAGGATATCTCTAGATGAGGTGTCTATAGATACAAACAGTAGTAGAGTATATATACGACCCCTGTAGAGCCAGGAAGACTCTAACCAAGTCTTCTTAGGAGTTTCCCCTATTAACAATAAGACTATTATCATCACTCCTCTATAAGCAGTACCCAGTCTGCTAGACCTCTAGTTCCTAGTCTATAAGCAAGACTAGTAAAGCCCACTTGGTAAAGGATACCACAAGAGTAACAAGACACCTCTCTTGGGCAACTGCTATTGCCTCTTGATGGCTACACCTCAGGGGTTTAGGGTTGTTTCACCATCTCTGTGCAAGTTCCTTTATCTGTGCTTCCACTGGTCCAATAAACATCATTTTGAAGTTTTGTGTTATGCTTGGTTTTCTACATCTTGTCACAATGTCTATACCATCCACTGGTGAATGGTGCACTGGCAAGAGAGTGATTTGAATTGCAACATAGGCAGATCTTGTAATCAATACAGCATCTATGCCTGGAAAGTTGGTCTTCTCTGGTATCCAGTAGAATGGTGGTGTTGCATTCTGGAGGTCAACTTGGGTGGATGGAATGAGTCCAAGTTGGCCAGGAAAGGAGAAAGATGTAAATAAACTCCAGGGATAGAAAAGATAGTATGGAACATGAGCTGCTTGGTCAGATGCAAGAACTGAAAGGTCTCATAAATGAAACCAGCAGACTTGCAAGTCCCAGGTTGCTGCTTCAGTATGTTGTACAATGCAATGAGTGTGGTGGCTTGTTTTCCCTCAAGTACCTTATCTAGGGCAGCTGTAAGGGCAGCTGTGGGAACACATGCATGTGAGTTCCTATAATCAACCCTGCCTCTAGGCTCTCCTACCCCTAAGGCTCTCCAGGGAAGTAGGAAAAAGAAGGCAGAAGGGGCATTGTCTATTACAATCCTTTTTCTTTCTTCCGCTGTTACTATCATTTCCTTCTCACATCCTACCGTCCTATTGGGAATAATCCATGATATGTATACACATTTCTTACTGATAGTGTCTCCTCTTTGTCCACATCTCATTTCTTTATAACCTAGCTCTTGGAGGTGAGCACTCTTTCATCTTTACTTTTGGACAACCACTCCTCAGTCAATTCTCTCATATTGACTTTGTAGTTCCATGTGTAGTTATTCTGTTCTTTCACCTTTTTCTTGTTTCTACTACATATTAGATAATCTGCAGTTCTTCTTCTGTTTCTAACTTAGTCAGGCTGGCCCTAGAGTAAATCGTCTATCATACTTAAACCATAGGATAGCACCATGTAGCAGTTCTGTACTTTGAATCTATTTTATACTTTCTACCTAACCCAATCTAAGCTTTTATCAAAGGATGTTGTGACTCTTTGTGAGCTCCTCCCTTTGGTAGAATCCCTCTTGAGTTGAGTTTCATCTAACATCAAGAACTCTCTGCTTCGTTGTAGGAGCACGAAGCTCCCTACGTTTGTAGACTTGGTTTTCTCCACTTTCAGGTCACTCTGCGTCCTCTAGTATCCTTCGTGCAAGTGTCCCATCGTGTCCCGTGTTCGTCGAAGGCTGATCCACTCCTATTCGTATGTATCCGGTTCTATCCGTACCCGGACTAACTATCCGGTTACACTATCCGCCATACCTAGTATCCGACTTATCTCAGGACTAGCAACTGAGATGGTTAGTACCTTACCATATGT